>JAPYYV010014766.1:0-18692 GCA_030522625.1 Copidosoma aretas
CCCCCCCCCTGTCGCTAGACCACAACCGACTCCGTTTTATTTCGCTTCATATTTTTTTTTCCCTCCTCATTTCCCGTGCAATACGCGCTGCACGGTGTATCTATAAATACCCCGTGCGCCCGCGCGCGAGTCATACGCGTATGATCGAGCTTTCGTCGAACCGAACTATTTATACAAATATACAGCACGAGCGTACGAAGCGCCCCGATCCGTTCGGCCGATGACGATCCGCGCGATTCGGGATACAAGCCCCGGGCCGATCTACCCTCGATCGAGAATCGCGCTCGTCGGGGCGCGAGACAAAGGCGAGACCGATCGGTACAACCCAAATATAGGATCGGGCCGGTATACACGAGCAGTTGGCTTCGATCAACGCGACGAAACGGCAGTACGTGCATACATGTGCACGGAGCGCGGAGAATCTCGGAAAATCCGAGCGACGCGCGAGCGCGTTAATAATACTTTTCTTTGTCTCCGGCGTTGCAGTCGATCGCGAGAGCAGCACCAGCAGCTTGGCGAACGAGACGCCGGCGTACCGGCAGCAAGAACGAAGCTGGACAGCTCCGGCTAGCCAGCACCAGCACCCCCGACGACAACAGCAACTATAATGGGCGCCGGCAGCAGCAGGCCCGTCCAACAGCAGCGGACCGGTGACTCGCCCGTGGAACCATACCGATCGGCGTCCCCCGCCGGCCCGCAGGTACTCGTAGCGTCTGTTTTTTTTTTTTATTTTTTTTTTATTTTTTGCCGCACCAGCGGGGAAGGAGCGCTTGGCCCGCGGCCCATCGGCTTCCGATCCATTGTGCGCGCCCGAAATACCCCCGGTGCCGATTTTCCGATAGGTGCAGCAACCTGCGCGCTCGTCTATTTATACGCCGCGGCTCGTAAAATATACACATGCATCCATACCCCCGCCATCATCGGCGCTCGGCCCCGTTACGTCGGACACGCGTGCCGCACGGCCAAACTTTGGCGCGTCGCGGGGACAAAGCCGAGTCGGCTCGGCAGCGGCGGGCAGTGCTCGGTCGCGGTCGAGTATCCGTCCTCCCTCTATCGTGCGCACGACCGTTCGGATGCAGGAGCCGGAGGATCGAGCCATGGCCGACGAGGACGCCGCCGGAGCAGCGGGGCCGAGGAGCGCGCGGACGTGCAGGGAGCTGGCGCGCACCGTGTCGCAGCTGGCGGCGGCCAACCGGCAGCTCGCGGCCGCCCACAGCCTCGCCCTGCGGCACTGCCGGCTCCGCGCAGGGAGGACGAGGACCAGGGGGCCGAGGAGGGCGCGGACGAGCGGCGCGGGAGGGCTCGAGCGGCCGGAGGAGGAGAAGGTAAGGCCGCAGGGGTTTCACTTTGCGCGTCGTGAACGATAATCGAAACTACTTTCGACGCGCACGCCTCTGGAGCGTGGCACCGCTCATCGCGAGGAAAGATTGCGTTTCTCTCGCGAGTTTTTCGAAAGTTATTTCCGGGGTCGGAAATTTGGCTCTCCAACCAACTCGCGGACAAAAAGTTATCGTCGCCTGGAAAGTGCATGACTGTTTTTTTGTTTTTCCGTCGCGCTTTTCGAAAAAAACTCGCGGGAGACCTGGTGTTCTTGGAACGCGCCGATCGATCGCGCGGAAAGCGGAGTCGCAAAGCCCGAATCGTCCCCTATTCCCGAGGGCGCGGAAACGATTCGCTTCAGAGGACGCGCCTCGAAAGAACTTTTTATCCCGTTCTCACGACGCGCGGGGTTAAATTGGGCATCACGGATCTCCCCGTCAGGCCGCGCGACGCGAGCAGGAGACATTCCAGTGCGAGAGGTGCGAGAGGAGGCGGCGGGAGGCCGAGGAGGCGAGGACGCCGAACGAGGAGTTCAGGAGGGAGCTGGCGCTGAAGCGGGAGGCGCGGCAGCGCGCCATGGCCAAGATATCGGCGGACGTGGAGGGGGCGAGGAGCGAGTTGGAGGCCGAGAGGAGCGCCCACGCGGAGACGGCCAGGCTGCTGGAGGGCATGAGGATCGCGCAGCGGGAGACGGGGGACGGGGATGAGGAGGAGGAGGAGGAGGAGGCCAAGGAGCACGTGGAGGTCCTCAGGCTGATCGATATGCTGAAGGTAGGATGTACGAGCGACCTTTGTCCGTTCACCGAGTCGTGAGACGAGTCATTTATTACGGTCGAAAGAAGTCGCACCCGATGCGCTGGCTAACCCGAACGAGGGATCAAAAACGCACGAGGCACGTGTATTTTTTGGCTTTTTCCGCATGTACATGGATACGAACTCGCAAAGATAGGACTCGTCAAAGTTCGGAGTGACGTCGCTTTGCGAGAAACTGTTTCATACATGTGAATGTACCCTTGCGCCGTTAAAGACCGAAAAACAGGTGCCTCGCGTTTTTCGAGGATCATAGGAGGATCATGAGTTACATGTTTTTTATAGCTTATGCTAACGACAAAATCTTTCTCCATAATGTAGGAAAACCAAACAAATCTGAATAATTTTTTATCCCTGGTAATTGAGTTACAACAATGCCCTTGAGCGTTCGGTACTTCAGCACCCCTAGCGGTTCTCAACCAGTTACATGCAACAGTAATTTGATAATTTTCCAAATAATTATTGTTAACTATAGTCAGTTGGCACTTGAATAGCATAAACAATCACAAAACTGCCGGATGATGATTTTAAATAAATGCAAAAATTTGAGAACTGCAGTTTCATCAATATATATATATACATAGATGTACTAAAAGCACCGGACATTATTATGAAATCGGGATATCTTTCGAACGACACGCGACAAGTTTCTAATATTTTGCTGTACGAATAGTCGTTATACGTATCTTGTACTATAATATTGTTTTCAAACGACCGTAAGTAAATTTGTGCGCAGTTATTAATAACGAAAGCAGGTACATCCAAATTGCTTGCTCGTAAGATACCCTGTTAAAACACGCGAGCTCAACTTTGATACAACTTTGGACCGTAAAACTTTTACCCCTCGATGCACGGCACGAGAAAATCCCTTTTCGCATAAACTACGACATCGTCGAACGCCGCAGGTGTCGGACGAGGCGAGCCTGAACCTGCGCCTGCAGCTCGAGCGCACGGACGACCTGCGCTTCCAGCTCGAGAGCGAGCCCGAGGAGCACGCGCGGCCCATCGCGTCCCTGCGCCGTCTGGCCGAGGAGGGCCGGGAGAGCCTGCGCGAGCGCCGCCGGCAGACGGCCGGGCTGAAGGACCGGCTGGCCCAGCTGCTGACGGGCCTGGCCGAGGCGCCGAGGCTGCGGCTGCTCGCCGGCGCGGACGACGGGATCAGCCGGGAGGCCGAGGCCCAGCTCGGGGACATCGCCCGGGCCAGGCAGCTCTGCGACGAGCGCTCGAGGGTGCTGATCGAGCTGAAGGAGCGGTGCTCGAGACAGCTCGGCGAGGTCAGGGTCGAGAACGCGAGTCTGGGCCAGGAGAACCGGAGCCTGGGGGAGGAGCTGCGCAAGACCGAGGATAAGGTGATTGGAAGCTACACCGTTTTCAAACGTACCCTGCGCTGTACAAGCACCGATTTTTCGCCCGCTCGGCCTGTGATGTCAAATAATTCGAGTACATACCCATGTGCGCGTATCCATTACGAGGGTGGTATTTTTCTATGGATCAGTTGTACAATCTTTTTCCCCTTTTGGTGAATTTACGGATGATTTTTTTCATTTCTGCTCGCTGTTTCAAAAATTGTTATTCGGGTGAGCGGTAAAAAACGGGGAAATATTTCGATTATTCGAATACACTGGAGGCTCGATCGAAACGATTCGTCGCAGGTCGACACCCAGGACTCGGAGATACTGAGCCTCGAGTCCCAGCTCGGGCTCGCCAAGGCGGACTGCCGCGACCTGCAGAACCAGATCAGGCTGATAAACAGCCTATTCAGCCAGATGCTCCTCGGCGCCTCGTCCTTGGACCTCGACCGACTGACTCGTCTACTACAGGTATATATGTATACATACATACATATACCGCGTACTTACGAAATTCATCGATCCACCGTTCCGCGCATACGACTCGTATCATTACCACACGCATTTCGCAGGAGAACCACGACCTGATTACCGGCATGGCCAAGGAGAAGGGCACCGAGGCCGCGGCTCTGCCGAAACTCCTCCTCGACATAATCGAACAGGTCGACGGACGGAGCCCCGAGGCCTGCGACGACGAGCGCAGGGGCGAGGACGAGCTGCAGGAGGAGAGCATCGCCCACAATCTGCCAAAGGTAAGAGCAATGTAATCCGTCATTTCAACCATGATGAACAATGAAAGCAGGGAAAAACAAGCAGGTTTGGCGGATCCTGCTGGAGCTGCTGAGCTGCCACCAGGCCTCGGGGACCCCGGACCTCATGGCCGAATCGTCGCCCGACAGCTGCTACAAGTCCGTCGAAACGCCGACCGGGCCCCGGCTCGTCATATCCGTCAGCAAGACCTACATCCGGCTGAAGGAGCTGATCCTCGAGAAGAAGCACCTCGAGAAGGAGATGAACCGCATGAAGCAGCTCAACAGCCACCTGGAGACCAAGCTCTCCGAGCAGGTTGGCATCGATTTTTATTTCACACGCCTATAACCAATAATACATATATAGTTGCGCATCGACTTTGGTGAAAACCTATTTCCATCACCGTGAAAACGAAACAACACAGGAGCAAAGGTTATCGAGCGTCTCGGACGAGCTGAGCAAGACGTGGAACGTCGTGGGACGAATGCAGGCGCAGCACCAGCAGCTGCACACCCACGAGAAGATCCTGAGGTACGAGCTGCAGCAGAAGCGCAAGATACTACAGGAGCTGAAGCAGGAGCTCGAGTACTGCAGGGAGAAGTGGGAGTCGGCCCGGCAGAAGAACACCAAGACCGAGATCGAGTGGAAGAGCCTGCGCAGGGAGTTCTCCGCCAGGAAGGCCCTCGTCTCGCACGCGAGCGCGTTCAGCAACAGGTATACCGATGATCGATCGATCGATCGATCGTTAGTTAACGACGAGTTTCATCGACCGACCGGTATTTCCGCAGCGGTGAGAGCGGCTTCAGCGACGAGAGGGGGGAGGAGTCCGACGACGAGGAGGACGTGAGCTCGGACGTGATCGGCAAGCGGGTCAGGCCGCGCAGGCGCTCGAAGAAGGACGGGGCGAGGGTCGTGTCGTCGCCCGACACGGAGTCGGAGCAGCCGACCGACACCGAGTTCTCGGAATCTAAAGTCACTTCGCCGTCGACCTGCACCTCGGGACACCAGACCCCGGCGGCGCCCCAGGATGCTGCTGCTGCGGCTACTTCTAGTGCTTCCGACGATACCAATGACGTGAGTCGCGCGGTCATGTCGGAGCTATCGAGGGGATTGACATTGCGTACGAGTGTTGGACGGGGTACTTTGAGTACTGAGGGAAAAAAAATTGCTTTTCATTTTGGACCCGCGGAAAATCTGTACCGAAATGTATTGCCGACGATCGCCAACGGTGACACTCCGCGCGGCAAACAGAATACGGCGAGGTAATTTTTTTTCCCTCGCTCGCAGAGCACCCCGATGTCTATTCGTCATTGACCAGCTTCGATCTCTCGGAATCATAAATCAGAGCCCCCCCCCCCCCCCCCCCCCCCCCCCCCCCCCCCCCCCCCCCCCCGCCCCCCCCCCCCGCCCCCCCCTCGCCAGGGTGATAGAGAACCTCCTGGAGCCAGCAGCCGCCCCGAGTGACGACGGCAAGGAGCGCCCTCCCCCCGCGGCGAGCGCGAGCAGCGCCGTCTTCAGCATCGGCCCGGTACCCGCGACCTCCGCCGCCGCGGCGCCCCAGTTCGGCTCGCCAACACCACCACCACCACCACGAGCAGCGGAGGAGGAGGAGGAGCAGCAGCAGAGCAGCAGGACGACGAGCCTCGACGCCAGGGCGGCCCGGCTGAAGAGCCTCGAGGAGCAGGCGGAGTGGCTGGTCAGGAAGGTTAACGACACGAACAGACGGGGCTCGGCACTGAGCTCGCGGCTCGAGGAGCTGCACGAGGCGTACGGACCGGCACCCGCTGCGCCGCCGATGCCGGAGGTCCTGCCTGCCGCGAGGCTGAGGTCGGAGCTGGCGGACGGAGAGGGGGCAGCCGCGGAAGAGCCTCGAGACTCCGAGGAAAACTGAAATACACATACATCGTACACGATCGTACACATTTACGATTCGACCGTTTTTTTTTTTTTTTTTTTCGCATATTCACGTTACCCCGGGGTGATTTTGCGTCCATGTGCCGTCCGATCCTTCGGGTGTCTGCAGATGGCGATGGGTGGATAATTTATCATAGTCGAGTGTGTATTTTTTACATCGCGTCCTTCAAGGATGAACCTTTTTTATGTTTTCCTCGGAATTTTCGATCGCTCTTGAGACGACGATTTTTAAACAAGAAAATCGATCGACTTTTCTCTCTGAAAAAAGAATAATTGTTTCCAAGGTACATTATACTACTACTTCTACTACACGTTTGAATAAAAAAATCATGCGATTACTATTCAACTGGATTTTATTTGTCTGTTTTAAAATATAATCCTCATCTTGTGTGTGTATTTACAAAGTAAATCGTTCGTTTGGATTGTAAAAGGCACTCTTTATTGTTTAGCTTAAAAAATAGTACAAGCCCTGTTTCATCAGCGCTCATTCGCTTGTTACAATTAAAATAGTCAGTCGTAGTCAATAATATCATACAAATATACTGCTGGTTCTCTTAATTTTTTAAATGTTCGAAAATTTTCAAATACAGTCAATTCATGAGGAGAAGAGAAAAATTTATGCGCGACAGAATTATCCACAACATGTACAAATTAATCATCTTTATAACAAAACAAGTACGTAAAATTAAAAAAAGTCTCGCTTAAATTTTCAGCTACCGAGATTTTCTTGTACACATCCAGATATCGAGTATATCGAGTTTTTCACTTAATGCCAACGTAGCTATGTGTATAATGCACAAACGAGTCTTTTTTTTTTTTTTCTTATTTAAATTAAATTATTATCATTGCTATATGGACAGTATGTATCTACAAAATTTTCTTAACAACTAATATTGGCCACTTTGAAGAAACTACTAGTTGCCTCTTCATTGATCGACTAATACTTACTAGTCATATGCGTCGCGCCTCGCTTTAACAAAAAAAAACACACATCTATATTTTTCAGCTATATCACAGTTTGTCTCGTCGCTTTATTAAAGGTAGTCCAAAAAATAGCAATGACGATGGCGATGGTCCAAAATGGCCCATCATCGGCCGTCATCATCGTGCACTTCTCGTTAATAATCAATTTAACAATCTTTCTGAAAGACTTAAGCAATAATCAACAGAGAAGTTAGTTATTTTATTTGATCTGCATTATCATAATTTCAACGATCTTACTACTTACTACACTCATTGTTTTATGTACATATTTTGTACATAATTATTTACTTGTCTAATATAGACGCACGTACGTAAGATTCAACCTTTTACCACACAACACGCGCTTTGTTTCGCTTTCGTCGGGCATTAAGTATACTATATTTCATATTACAAAATAAAACATGCGATTCACAATTCATACATGTACATATATAGATATAAAGACGGAGAGGATAAAATATAGTCAAATGTATTACATAAAGGTACTACAGTAGTTGTGTGTAAGGCAATTGGCACTTGGGAGAAAAAGAGATTGGCAATATAGACTCAGTCTGGCGATCGAATAACCTAACTTAGCGTTCGTTAGAGTATCAAGTATAATATAGGATGAGAGAGAGAGAGTCCGCGTGAGATCACTGGATCATCTGAAGGTACCTGTTCTCCTCGAGGAGCGAGCTCAGAGAGGACGTCATGTCGTTGACGATCATGTTGGCGCTGGCCGGCAGCGGCTGGGGCAGGGACAGGGGATGGGTCGAGCTCGAGACGCTCGTCTCCGGTACCTGGGCTATCCCGCTGCCCGACCAATTTCTGCACTGCTGCACGTACTCGAGCGTACGCCGGTACGAGTCCTGGCGCATGCCCTGGGGCGGCTTGGCCGGCGAGCCCTGCGACTGGCTTATGTCCCGGCACTGGATCTCCAGGGGACTGGTCGGCCCGATCGCCGCCGCCACACCTGTCGCGGCACAGCACTGCTCGGCTCCGTAGTTCCACTGGCTGCAGTCGTTGCCGCAGCCGTTGAATCGTTGCTGCTGCTGTGGTTGTTGTTGTTGTTGTTGTTGTTGTTGTTGTTGTTGTTGCTGCTGCGGCTGGGGCTGTTGATGCTGATGCTGGTGATGGTGAATAGGTTGTTGTTGTTGCTGCTGCTGCTGTTGCGTCTGCTGTTGCAGTTGGCAGCAGAACTGGGAGCACGGTCTCGTCGTCTCCTTCGGGATGACGTTCTGAATGCTCTGAACGCTCGGCAGGTTGAGGTTGCAGTGGGGATTCGGGTGGGTACAGCCGGCGCCGGACGATATCTGCGAGCACGGGCTCTGGACCTGCATGTCCATGGTCTTCTGGCTGGCCGGGCTCGGCTGCGAGCAGTAGGAGGCCACCGAGCGCGGACACTGGTCGGGCGCGCGCGGACTCATCAGCGGGCTCATCACCCCCGGCTTCACGGTGCTCATCTGCGCCCCGCACTGCGTGTGCTGCATCAGGTGTCCTCCGGCCTGTGTCATGGGCTGCTGGTGGTGCTGTTGCTGCTGGCACATAGTGGGCTGGGCCAGGGCCTGGCAGGGGGGTCCACCGGCCGGGCGCATAGCGTGCCCGGCGCTGCAGGTCTGCTGCATGGCGTGGGCCGCACAGTTACCGGCAAGTTGGTTTGCCTGGCAGGAGCCGTAGTTCGGATTGTAGTAGCCGGCGTGATCGAGCTGTTGCTGTGGCTGATGCGGCGCCTGGACGCAATTCCTGCTCATCTGGGCGCCGTTCTGCTGGATACCCTGCATCGTCTGGGCGAGCGCTGCCGGGGCGAGGGCACCCGCTGCCGGGGAGGTCATGGGCTGCTCGCTAAAGTTAGCGAACTGCTGCTGCTGCTGCTGCTGGGGTTGGCCGTAGTAGTTGGTGACGCTAGCCTGAGCCGTTGGACGGGCGTTGGGACACTGTCCGAAGGACGGCTGGCTCAGGAGGGGCCCGTAACCCGCGTCCTGGGGCTGCTGACCGTAACACTGGGCTTGGTGTTGCTGCTGCTGCTGCTGCTGTACGGGAGCAGAGTTGCCGTATCCGCACTGCTGAGCGGGAGCGACGTTCGCGGCCGGCTTCTGTCCGCAGTGCAGGGGATTCGTGCAGATGGGCGAGTGGCAGCTGAGCAGGGGACTCGTACGGTAGCCGGTGATGCCCGCCTGCACCTGATTCAGGTACTGCATCATCTCGTCCGGAATGACGAGCTTGTTCTCGACCATCTCGCCCTCGCCGACCTCGTCGAGGACGACTTCCTGGTTGGGATGGAACTCGGGCAGCTGGGCGGACCTAGGCCGGGGCGGCATGGGCGGCGAGCCCCGCTGGCCGCTCAGCGTTCGCGCCGGCTCGGACATACGCCGGTCACCGGCAGCCGCGAGCTCCGGGCACTGGCTCACCAGATCCGACCAGTCATTGGCCGTCAGACCGTGGGCGCCCTGTAACAACGTGATTATTCAATCATTAGCACGGCTGAGCTTCGCGATGATAGGATTAGCATGCAGTATCAATTACCCACCTGGAGTGACATGTTTTGCGTCTGGACAACTAGGTTGCTCGTGGAGTAGGGGCCTTGCAGCGCGCCTGAAACATTAACCCGTGCTGAGGCGGTGCTCATTTGGCTGCTTCGCCGGGACGTACCGGCACTTATGGGGTCGTAAAAACTGCCCGGCCCAAGGGTTCCCACTCTCGGAGCCCCCACGGCACTGGCCTGACTACTGCGCCGGCTGCTGCCAAAGTCCGCGGACTTCATGCTGCCGTAGTAGGTGCTGACGGTGCTGTTGCTGTCGCGCCGGGGTTCGCTGAGCGGCTGCAGTCTGAGCTGCAGGTCAGCCAGACTGGTCTGCCGGGACTGCGAGCCGACGCCGCTCTCCATCTTGAGATCGGTGATGCGCCGGTTGAGCTCGCCGATGTTGCCCGCCTGGGACGCGGGCGCGGCCCTTCCGAGGCGTCCACCGGTTCCCGAGAGCGGCGACAGGCTCGGGCCGAGCTGCTGCTTGCCGGACAGCCGGTTCTTCAGGCGGCCCCGGGAGCCGGCCGGCATCTGCTGCAACTGCGGCTGCTGCTGCTGCGCGTCCATGCCGCCGACCTGTGGAGGTTAGGAAAGGGTTGTAAGAGTTACTCTTCGTAGATGCGCAAGTATAGTTTGACAGTGGTAGTAGTATATATGTACTAACCATGGCGCGAATGGCGACGGGCAGATCGGCGATGTCGAGATCGTCGGGCTCCTCGGGCCAGGCCTCGTCCGCGAGAGCGACACTCACGTCGCCGGTGACGCTCATGGCCGTGGGCTCGTCGGAACAGCCGGCGGCCGCGTGCAGGGGACTGCCCTGCTGGTTCATGATCATGCCCGGCGGACTGTTGGCCTCGCTCTCGGACTTGATGCTCGGGCTCGACAGGCTCGGCGTCTTCGGGTGCATGTCCTCGCTGCGACTCGGACTGCTCTGGCCGCCGTGTCCGGCCTCGTCGCTGCCGTCGTGGCCGGCTCCGGCGCCGCTGCTGCCTCCGCCTCCGCTGCCGCCCTTGTGCTTCTTGTTCGCGTAGAACTCGGCGCCGTGGACCGTCTTTACGTGCTTGCGCAGCGAGGACGGATCGGTGTACCTCTTGGTGCAGCCCGGCGCCTTGCACACGTACGGTTTCTGCGTACACGCGGGATACGTAATGTGTCGGTATCGCATAGAGTATATCACTGAGTGATCGATGGACGTATACATATATATATATACATATATACAGATGTAAAAAGAGAATCAAGACCAAGATCACTCACCTCGTTCGAGTGCGTCCTGTTCTGGTGCTTGGCCCGGTCGCTGGCGTTGCTGAATGCCTTGCTGCAGCCCGGGTACTCGCACGTGTAGGGTTTTTCACCGGTGTGCGAGCGCAAGTGCGTCTTGAGGTTCTCGAGTCTCGAGTACGCCTTGAAGCAGCCCTCGAACTGAAAGCGCAAACGGATTTCGTTGATTCGCGACGATCGTCGTCGTCAAGGCAATATACAGAATCGAATCGAACCGAACGTATGATTATTGGATCGGAGAATAATTGTACCAACCGTGCACTTGTGGGGCTTCTCGCCCGTGTGCCTGCGCATGTGGACGACGAGCATGTACTGGGCCTTGAAGGGCTTTTCCTCGCGCGAGCACTGCTCCCAGCCGCACACGAAGCTCTTCTTGTTCGCGTGGATGTGGTCGTTGTTTATGTGCTTGACGAGGTCGTCCTGGAAAGCAAACGGGCGATTGGAATTTGTGACACACGAAACGATCGGCGGTACTACTACCCGGACGATGGGAAGAGAAAAGACGAGGGAGGGAAAAAAAAAAAAAAGAAACAACCGACCTGGGTGGGAAACTCGAGGCCGCACTCCTTCCAGTGGCAATTGGTCTCGATAAAGTCCCCGGGCTCGTCGCGCATGTCCTCGCTCGGGCTCAGGCCCTGCGGATGATGGTGATGGTGGTGGTGATGGTGGTGATGATGACTGGCCGGGGTCGTGCTGCTCGCCAGGGCGGTCGTGCTCGCCGGCTCGCGCTTCACCTTGCTCGAGCCCCTGCGCGTCGACGTGTCCGCCTCCGCAGTCACCGACCTTCTCGACGACGACGACGACGACTCCGGGTCGGGCTTCCTGCTGCCCTCGAGCGTCGTCGTCGTCGTCGTCGTCGTCGTCGTCGTCGTCTGTTGTTGCTGTTGCTGTGACTGGGCCGTTGGTGGCTTTACCTGCAGCGTTCATCGTGTTTTGTAAATATATGTATACTTAAGCATCGTGCAGGTAAGTATCATGACGGCCGGGAAAATCGGTACGAGGAGAGGATCGGCAACATCGTCGTATCATCGAATAATATAATTATACAAGTGTGTGGAAGGGAACGGGGGAGCGAGCATCGTCGTAAGTACGCGTACGTACAGGTATACTTATCTGTATTTGGGAGCGCGGAAGAGAGGGAAGGAGCAGGGAGTAGAGAGAGCAAGAAATGAGCGAGGCACGGAGCAGGTATGTGGGGAGGAGGAGGAGGGCAGCCACGGGGAGGGGGATCAGGTAGGCTCCGCGGGTGGGAGTCTCGGGACTGCCCTTCTCCCGGCCGGTGGAGCTCCCACCCCTCCGCGCCGGATGGCCTATCAGGGCTCGGTGCCCAGCGGCCGGCCACGGGAGCGCGAGCCAACTGCAGCGCGGGAGGACGCGTTGTACCTATATACGCCATGTATACACAACTATCTGGATCGTTGGGGTCTGCGGGACGAGAGATGCTGCGCGAGGACCCCCCCTGAGGTGGTGGCGGCGGTGCCATTTTGGTGAATTCGCGTGGGTATAATGTTTTTCTCGTCGATCAGCGCAGTAGGTGTATAATAACGTTACTCCTGTTTGCCCGGGGTCTGCCGAAAATGATCGAGGAAAACTGCCCCACGGGATTGACAAAAAAGCTCTCTGCCGAGTTTCGATCCGGTGCGTACTTTCCGAGATGATAATCATATCGTCGATTTGTCGAGTCAAATTTCACAGTTCTAAGAGTAAGTACGCTTCCGATCGAAATTTGGTAACGCTCGCTTGGCATTTTATTATTTTTAAATTCTCGACGCGAGCTTGGTCTCGCGGCGTTGTTTTCCTCGCATGTTTTCGAAAACACGTCGACAGAGACGCTTCGTGCTGTCCGTATACGCATGCGTGTATATACCCAATGTACAATATTGATTGATAACGCGCGACTGTCGGACTTTCACACCCCCACCCATCTTCGATTCGAACGTGTTTCTCAATCGACACAAATTTCACGTCCGCCAAATGGCTCAATTAAAACTCGCTCCGCCTCCGGCCAGAGAGATCCACCTCATGCATATGTATCCCGCGAGCCGTGAACAACCTTGTTCGGAGCCCTCGCTTCTTCGGCTTTTAAATCTTCATGTCGATGGGTTGGAATTTTCGTGAAAAATACGCGCCTGAGCACACGCGCTTAACGGATACTCTTAAATCATGGGCGCGACCGGGAAATCGTGAGGTTGCTGATGCATGTACTAAAATGTAGGCTACCAGGAGAAGGAGAAGAAGAAGTATCCAAGTACACTCTGGAACGTCGAAAAAGGATAAATCAGAGGTAAAAGGTGTACAGGTAGCGAGTCATCGTTCACAAAAGGCACAGCTTCCTCCGTCCGTAAGCTGTACAGAAACGAGACTCCAACGAGTGGATCGGAGAATCGATCGGAAGAGACATAGGGATACAATACATACCTCAGCGGACTTTGTCGCCGGATGGTCCAGATGGGCGGCGGCCGCGGCGGCAGCGGTGGCGTGCGGCGAGACCGGGTAGACCAGGCCGTGCGCGTGCACGTGCGCGTGCCCGTGCGGATGGCCGTGGGGGTGCGGGAGGGCCTCGGTCGGCTGCTGCTGCTGCAGGGGATGCGGCGCCGGAGGCGCGTGCGGCAGGAGACCGGCGGCCGCGGCCGCGGCGCTGCGCAACAGGTGCGCCTGGAGCTGCTGGAGGTGCGGCGGCATGCCCGGGTGCATGCCGAGGGCCGGGCTCATTGCTGGAAGACGCGCGGGACGATTGTTTTATTTCGGATGCGAATGGGTTGTGTGGGTGGTGTAAGTGTGTACACTTGTGGAGGGTGTTGGTGAATCTCGGCGGAGCCAGCACGATTCAAGTGGTATGTGTATATATTATGTGTTGTTGTTGTACTCGCTTGGAAAACGAGTCGCGCGCGGCTCGCGCCTCACTTCCGGCAGATCGGCGCGGCTTGCATACCGATGCGCTCTGGCCACTATATACCTCGTGCGGTCGTTTCAGCGTATCACGCGACGGCTACTGTGCGAACTCGCGAGTTTCAAGTACTTATTATCCGATGCAGCTGGATGATTAATTACGCTCGCGAACCGAGTCGTCCTCGACAAAAGTGTGATAACGAGGCTGATGGGTGGCCGCAAACACGGCGGGGATTCGAGTTATAAGCGTGCGTATGTATATACTATAAAAGCAGCCATTAGAATTAGAAGCGAATGATGCGTGTACACGTTGTACAAACAGGGACGCTGATATCTCTACTCTCCGCTCTCTAATACGGCTGTAGCGCTGCTGTGTGGGTTGAGGTTATCGCGCGCCGCGCATAGTAATCGCGGGTTTTATACATCGATTCGCACGCGAGCAGCCCGGATTATAAATCGTCTACTCAACGCTGCGGTGGCAGCAACTATTTTCGCGTCGTCGCGCGCGACGCACAGCCGTCAATCAAGGTACGCGTGAACATAATTTTTTTTCCATCGATCTGTTCTCACGGAGCGCTGATCAGTGCGCTGAAATGTTTTTTTCTTCACGTCAGCACAGCAAGTGCGTACCTGCGGAGAGATGGCCGTAGCTGCCGCTGGCGCTGCTGCTCCTGGACCCGTTGACGATCGAGGCCAGGCTGTTGGGGCTGAAGCGTATCATGCTGTCGATGTCGAGCCGGTCCGAGTAGGGCGAACTGCTCAGGGCCCTTTTGCGGCTCGCCCGGATCGCCGACGCCCGGGGACTGCCCAGCCGAGAACCTGCGAACAGAGTCAACCAAACGTTTAGCATTATACCGCATGACGAGGTAAGTATTCATACACACGAGTTTATTTTTTTACGTGCTGTACAGAGATACCGTGTATACGGGTAAGTGTAACCATTACGCACCCCACGGCAGTACTTACAAACTGCCAAGTAATTTCCCTACGGAGCTCGCGAAGCGTATAAATCGGGAAAAAAAGAACAAAAAGACGACCGAGAAGACGTACTCGCTGCTGCGGTTACGGCGTTTTAGCGCCGATTTGCCCGAAACCGCAGCTCTTGCTTCTCAACTTCCCTCGATGCTCGGACTCGTCCCCCCTGCTCGAGTTGCACTCGCGGCGCGCCTGTACAAATGGCCCGTCGTAGCCCGTCTACCCCTCGCATTTTTTACCCCGTGCTTTTTAATTTTTTTCCTCCCATCCCCGATTCCGGCTAAACAGGAGTGTGTGTAAGTCTCGGGGGGGGGGGCAAAGATCGGTTCATCGTTCTCCCAAAGTATTTCGTACGTCGCAAGTTGGGAGAATAAAAAAGAACAGATTAGAGCAAAAGGGGGGGGGGGGTGCCGATGACGACGGCGGGACGGCCACGATAAAATCTCGGCTTTCATGCGGTCTGTCGAGGTGAGTATAGAGTTACCCGTGCAGCGGTTGGTACCTCCACTTCGGCCCGATATTCGCGTAATCTCGAGTGACAGGACTAATTTGCGGTAGTCTGTACGATTTATTTCCTCCCCGCTGGGACTGTACCGGACTCGTGGCGAATTCGTCACTTCCACCTCATCGTCCATACCCTGTTCCTTTTTTCCTTCTCACGGCATACTTCTCAATCTGAATCAAAGGGAATTTCACTTAATTTGTTGATGGTCAACGCGATTTTCGGTTTCAGCGAATATCGCGTACACCGATCGAAACAGTCATCATCCATAAAAAACAGAATCCTTTTGAATTAATTGTTTTACATCGGTGGGGGGGGGGGGTGACGACTCGTATTCATCATCCGCAAAATTCAATAACCACACCGATTTTTCAACCCATCGCGCACCGAACGCGGCTCGAGAGAAGCCCATAGCCGAGTCCTCGCGAGGGGTCGCGGTAAGCCGCTCCTCCGGAAGCTTAACTCGGGGGGACTCTGTCTCTCTCTTTACTCGTGCAAGAGTGCGAACCGAGGATCAGGCGTCCGCTGTTAAGCTCCAGCCCCGGGGTCTTAGGGAGCGTGACGGGCGCTAATTTTTACGGCTGCCGGATTATACTTGGATTTCACCGAATTACACGGGCGCGCGCCGAATCGCACGCGATATTATTCTGCCCCCCTTCTCTCATGCGTGGGGCTAAAAAAATTGTTTTTCGATCCTCTCCGTCAGGTTTTTTCTTTCTCGCTCCCGAACTCTCAATCAGGGAACACAGCCCACGCATGCAGGTCCCTATATATTGCAGTCAACGAGAGTACGATTGCCCGCATGCGGAGCTCTCGCGGGGGAAAAAGAGTCACGCAACGAGTCAGTAAGACGACCATTATAAGGACACGTATGGTATAGGTATAATACACACGCGAGTACATAAGAACGGCGCGGAGTGGAATTAAGGGCTGACGGGGCTCGAATAAAAATGCAAATCTCGACATGTCGCGGCGCCCGGTTAATCCAATTCATTAGACTGGCTGGGCTTCTCTCTCCCTCCGTGCGCGGGCGCGTAGGATGTTACCTATGGGCGAGTATATATTACACCCCGGGGCTCTAGTTCAGAAGTGAGAGACGACGAGAATCGAGAAAGAGGAAAAAGACTGCACCGGAGAGAGAGAGAGAGAGAGAGAGAGAGAGTGCACATGCACGAGCTGGGGGGAGAGAGAGAGAGAGAGCGAGAGGATGGGTGGAGGTGGCGATACAGTCTCTGCGGAAAGCTGGGCTGCTGCTCGCTTGGGACATGTAAATTGCTAGAGTATCGCGGGGCCCGATCGCACTGGGAGAAGAGAGAGAGGGGGGCAGCTGCTGCGGGCGTCCTCGTCGTCGTCGAGAGTAAAAGAAAACTGCAGTATATAGTTACGCGGTGGCTGTCTGGCACTCGGCGACTTGAATGAGCGTGAGAGGACGCGGGCCACAATACGTATGCATAAGTACATATATGCAGACACGAGGAGCTCCCTACAGTTGGTGCCGGTGCTGCCCCGAGGTGTTAATGAGGTCGTGTCGCTCTATCGAGAAGCCAGTCGATTCAATTATGCGCGCCGGAGTGCTCTAACGAGCTGTTTTCTCCCCCCCCCGTTCGGCCTCCCTGGACCAGCCGAGTGCAGCTGCAGCCGTGTACTTCTCACCCGTGCATGCGTTGCAGCGGAGCGAGCGCCTACTGTGTACTATATACCTACGTACGGCTCCCGTTGCTGCTGCTGTTGTTGTTCCTCCTCCCGAGCTTATCGCGATGCGATTCTTGCTTCTCCCCCTTCTATATATATGTAACATATACATGTATACATACTCTCCGCGGCCATCTCTCAATTCGGGCGCGCGAGGGAGAAGGAGTAGGCTTAAGCGTAAGCGATCCACGGCCGCTGCGGCTCGAGATCGGGAAAAGCCGCTCCGCTTCTTAATTACCCCCCTGCGCGGCGGCTCATAACGAGCTCCAGAGCTCATACTATTACACACGCAACCCGAGCGAGATAGTACAAGTAGTGAGAATATCACTCGGTATAATATCATGCGGATGGCGAACGATCGAAAATGGAAAAAAATGAAAAAAAAAAAAAAAAAAAAAAACAGGGGTGCAACTTACCATCTATCGAGAACGGCAGCTCCGCCGAGGCCAGGGTGCTCCCGGGTCCGGCCGTGTGGAGTAGGTACTCCGGGCCCAAGCCTGAAACACGCAAAATTCGAAACCTCATGAATATAGGTGATGCATATCCCCCTCTGCGCTACCGATCGACGATCGCCGATAAGTGCAACTGATACATAATACACCCCCACCGATACCCGATACACCCCTTCTATTACTATTATTATTATTATTATTATTATTATTATACCGTACGACCATGCAAGTACCCATGATGCGGGGAGGAAATACGGGCGCTCTGATAATATACAAGCGTATCCGCCCGCATGGTACTCGTGCGCAAAAAATATACAATACACGCAGCGCAAAGCCGTACAGCGATATGTATATACGTATAGATAATAGGATCCACACTCACCGTGCAGGGATGCGCTCGGACTGTGGGTCGAGGCCTGTAGCTGGTGATACAAGTGGTCCATGTAGTTGAGCCGATAGGCGGGATGCAGCGCCGCTGCGGACAACTGGCTCCGGCGCAGGAAGTCGTTAGTGGCCGCGGCCGCCGCTGCCGCCGCTGCCGCCGCCGCCGCCGCGGACGACGAGGCTCCTCCTCCCTCGGTGCCGCTCTGTTGTTGATGCTGCTGCTGCTGCTGCTGCTGCTGGACCGCCGCGGCTTCCGGATCGCTGGCGCTGCCGTTGCTGCTACCGCCGTTGCTGACGCCGTTGCTGTTGATCCCACCGCCGCCGCCTCCTGGACTGCCGAGGCTCGCGCTGCCGGCTGACAGTCTGCGACAGATTGGGAGAATCCGGGGTGAGCGCAACGAGAAGAACAGCGAACGCTCGAGAGAGTATTTTCGAGCAGTGCGCGCGGGGTGGTGGTGATGATGATGATGATGATGAGAGATTGCACATGGCGAAGGAGGAAGCCGATGGGCGAAAATTGGGCGCCGGCTACGAGAGCCGTACGATGCACCCCGCAGCGGCGGCGGCGGCGCGCCGTTCTATTTCGGACGAAAGCCAGGAGGAGGAGGGGAGGAAGAGCAGATGGGACGCGCGGAGACTAGGAGGCGAGACGGAGGCCCTTCCTGCTGTTTTGTTTCGCGCGGCGCGCGGGAGCAAAAAACCACAAGGTTCTCCCGGAGAGGGATGTGTATTGTAACACGCGCTGGTATGCAAAAGCCCCCCCCCCCCCTTTACGTACGCTGTATCCGAATGATCGAGCGGCGCGCTCGTTACGCCGGGCTCTCGAAACTCAGCGCCATCGAGCACGACGACGACACGGGGTCTCGATTCGATGACTCCCCCCCCCCCCC
>JAPYYV010014767.1:0-11871 GCA_030522625.1 Copidosoma aretas
AAAAAAAAAAATAAAAAAAAGAGTTAAGGATAACCAAAAAAGAGAAAAAAAAAAAAAAAATTTAAAAGAAAAAAAAGGCGAAAAAAAAAAAATAAAAAAAAAAAAAAAAAAAAAAAAAAAAAAAAAAAAAAAAAAACAGTTATCACCGAGAATCGACCCGGCGCTCTTCTGGTCACGGGACAAAAGCTTATCCACCATGCTACAAACGCTGTGGATACGATCGTCAACCAATTGCGTACATAACGTGCAACTGTCTTAACATCATTTGTACACTTATACTATAATAACTGATTTATTTATTATCAACTATTATATACAGAAATTTGCACAAAAAAAAAAATAAATTATTTTAGAGATACTATTCATCGCTAACTAAACAAAAAACTAGTAATAGTTTGAAATTAATTTCATGATATTCGCGGTTAACGCAAAAGTTTTAGATTCCTATTGTTAATAGATTGTGATAAAATGTCAAAAATTTTATTTTACTCACGATAAAAAAATCGACTTCTTTGGATTGATATAGCCTATATTTAAGGTCTAGTTGTTCTCGTGCAGTCGTTCTCAACCCATATAAATTTATAGATAATTGATATTTTGCACGCCAACTATTGTTTACCTATGCTAATTGCAATTTAAATATCCAAGTAGCTAATAAAAAAATAACAGATGTCACAAGGAATATTATGAAATTTCAATAAAATCTAAAAAGTTAAGAACAACCTGATCACTATACAGATATACTAAAAGCATAGCGAATCATATAAATATTAGGATATAGGATATTTAAAAATTGGCACGTCTTAATGATCTAAAATTTTGGTATTCAAATCCTAAAGGCATCAAAAATAACATTAGAGTTTTCTCAAATAATCCATAGAGCGATTTTTTTACATCGATAGCAAAGTCTCTTTTTCGAGGAGTGACCCTACACTTCCAATATTAAAGAGTCGAACTTTGAAACTTTATATCTGTAAATTGGTAGGTGCGTCATTGTAAAATTTAAACAGCTTATTTATAGAGTGTAAGAAATTAATACAGAAATTAATACACAAAGTTTCAGAAATTTCTATAATGAATGAATATCGTTAACAGTACTCTGAATTTAGAAATAACACTTGTAAAAGCTTTTTTTTAAAATGCATTGGTCCATTTTTTATTACGATATAATGCGTAGAAGCTTCGCTTCTGTCACGCGTCCGACGCCCGCATTTTTTTATGTCTTTATCTTTGCACTAATGATTTACGCAAGAAAATGAGTGTGCTTCCAGTAAGAAAAAGAGTTAGAAATTTCTAAACTCCATCGAATAGGCACTGTTGCGGTGCCGCAGCGCCAGTCTACTATAATCTGTAATTTATTCCGTGCAATAAAAATAATTTATGTTTGTACACTTATATTATTTTTCATCAACATACAACTTACAAAATTATTTATAAACGTTAAATATATTGTTATATTGTGTAGTGTATCATTAGAAAAAAAACCATACGTAATTCTTAAGCAGACCCTAGCATACGGTAAGGTTCCACTTTTGGAAGCACAGGTACGCTAGATGGACAGATATTGTGATCCTTCCAAAATAAGATTCCATGAGTTATGTGCCACTGCCGTCAAGTTTAGACAGGCTGTATAACCACTTCTGCCCAAAACACATGTACAGTGGTCCTGTAACTGTAGAGCCTCGTTTCAGAGGGATCGCGAATATCTGTCCGTCTAGGGCACACACGTACAAACTTGCATTAAGCTTTAATGGTCAAGTTTGTTTATATTTTGAAGCTCATATTGCTGTTATCTGTACAAGTGTAGTTATTTCCATCGTAAGTCTTCTATCTAATTGCTGCAACCCTGTAAAAAAAAACCATAGTTGCGTTTACAAAAATTTAACCTTGATTTCGAAACAGTATGCTAGTTTCTTAAGTTGATTATACGTGTTGTATGTTTGTGCTACATGCTAAGGATAGCTGCACCGAATTAGAAGTTCTGTTAAGTTTGACAGAATAGAAAAATCGGAAAAAAAATAGGAGTTCAGTACAAAAAGTCAAAGAGAAAGAAGCAGAAATAAATGGAGAATAAATAAATTTGACCAAAAATGATAAAAATAACTCTTCTGACAACGCTTATAGTGAAATGGTCGATTGAAAAAGCGGCAAAAGTATTTAGGGAAAGTAGACGAACGGTCTCGGAGGCAAAAAGCATGCTTGTACTTGTGGGATGCAACGCTTGCCCTGACAAAAAAGAGTTAAGCTATAAGTGTAGTAAATGAATAAAAATGCGCGCGTCAGACGCGTGACAGAAGCGAAGCTTCTACGCATTATATTGTAATAAAAAATAGACCAATGCATTTTTAAAAAACAGCCTTTACAAGTGTTATTTCTAAATTCAAAGTACTTTTTACGACATCCACTCATAGAAATTTCTGAAACTTTGTGTATTCGCTTCTTAAACTGCTTTAAATAAGCTGTTTAAATTTTATAATGACTGCACCTACCATTTTACAGATATTAAGTTTCATAGTTGGACTCTTTAATATGGGAACTATAGGGTCACTACTTGGAAAAGAGACTTTGTTATCGATGTAAAAAAATCGATCTATGGATTATTTGAAAAAACTCTAATGTTATTTTTGATGCCTTTAGGATTTGAATACCAAAATTTTAGATCATTACCTAATATTTATATAATCTTTATGTATGCTTTTAGTATATCTGTATATAGTGATGAGATTGTTCTTAAATTTTCAGATTTTATTAAAATTTTATAATATTTCTTGTGATATCTGTTATTTAGCTTATTAGCTATTTGGATATTTTAATTGTAATTAGCATAGGTAAACAATAATTGACATGCAAAATATCAATTATCTCTAAATTTATATGGGTCAAGAATGACTGCACGAAAACAACTATACCTTTAATATAGGCTATATCAATCCAAACAAATCGATTTTTTTATCGTGAGTGAAATCAAATTTTTGACAATTTATCACAATCTAGTAAGAATAGGAATCAAAAATTTTTCGCGTTGACCGCGAATACCATGAAATAAATTTCAAACTATTATTAGTTTTTCGTCCTGTTAGCGATGAATAGTATCTTTGAAATAATTTAATTTTTTTTTGTGTAAATATCTGTATGTAATAGTTGATAATAAATAAATCAGTTATTACAGTTAAAGTGTAAAAATAATGTTAAGACATTTTCACGTTATGTACACAATTAGTCGACTGGTAACTGTTTTTTTTTTTTTTTTTTTTTTTTTGCTCCTTATTTCTTTAATAAAATTTGCCGCGCCGCCGTCACCACAGTTGAAATTTTTTTATTTTGGTTCCCATAATGGGAAAGCCAGAACGCGCTATAAGAAGCTTTGCTTCAAAATCAAGCACTTTTTCGTCATATAAAGTCAATCCAGTTATGCCTGGAATAAAAGACGTCAAGTCAATCGCTAAGAATAATAAACGTCAACATAAAACGGTAAGCTGCAATAATAAAATCGTAAACTCGATTTATTTATAAATGTAAAAATATCTATTTATAATAAAATAAATGTACATTTTGCATTAGAAACGCCTACTGCTGGGAGACATAACAAACGTACATGCTGATTTTTTTTTAATTCCGAGACGTGAAAAGATCCTTATCAGCATTTAGAGCTTTACGACTGCAATAATGTATTTCAGTAAAAGCTAAGGGCAAAAACAATGTGTATATGTGTGTAAAGTTCATGAAAATATTCAACTAAAACTAGGAGGATTAAAAGAATAATTCATTTGCAAGAATTCGTCGATCAACTAAAAAATTTACTTAGAGATATCGATTTTCTTGTTAGCCTTTACATTTCCGAAAATTATTCTCTTTATGTTCTAGATGATATTCAGTCGCAGTAATGGTGCAAAGAACTGGCTACATTACATGTTTACGTAATACAGTTAATAAAATGGTTCTATCGATAATGTAGATTACGTGGTTTTTACTGTAGACAAAAATTTTGATGATGCTTGAGTTCATTTGTTTAGTTCACAGAAGATATAATTTTTAATACCTAAACCAAGTGCAAAAAACGTCAAAAATTTTTTTTTTTTAGATTTTGGGAGAGCAGCAAAAAAATCGATTTGATTAGGAAAATCAATTGCATCACGAAAAAAATTTGAGTGTCAAAGCTAAGTGACACTTTTTTTTACCACACACAATAAAGGTACTTGCGATAGTAATGGTGGAGGTGTGAAGAGGAGAGCATACCGTGCCAGCTCATAAAATGAAACACTTTGAATGACGCAAAAACTGTAGAAATGGGCTTGTGACTATTTTAAATATATTATTAAGCAAGACTGTAAAAAATTACAGATTATAGTAGACCGGCTTGCGCTAGCGAGGCACGGGCTCATGTAGCACCATGACAACACCTTTGCAAAATTGTAAACTCTTTTTTATACAGTAAGCACGTTAATTAATTTGTGTGTATCATTAGATAAAATTTGAAGAAATAAAAACAAATCTAATTATTGTTCTATCTTTTCCAGTAACCTGCTAAATTTTTAGATGTCTACTATAAAAACATATTTTTATTGATAAATAAAAATTTTTGTAAAATTGATATTTTATCCTAATCTGTAATAAATCTTCTATTTACCTTTGAAATTTAGTTTAATCGCTCAAAGCTTGCTAAACAATCGCTTTTCGTAAAAAACCGGCCTTAAAACTAAGTTGTTTGTAATCTTTCCAAAAATGAAATTTTTTTAAAAAAGTTATTGGGCATTACTTTTGACCTCTAGACCGACAACAATCACCGAGAAAAGATAGAAAATTAAGGATGATGTTCTTTTTAGTGTCCAAATTCAGAAATTTTAACTCAATATAACAGCGACTTTGTAGAATCAAGCTAAAGAAATAGATTTTTTTGCTATGTTGCATCAATTATTAGCAGTATATTTGCAGTTGCAACAAACATACTCATACCGTATGTAATATAAACGCAGTATCAAAACCGTATCGCGCGTCAATATTTACCTTGCGATGTTAGGCCACATTATATATGACAATTACCTTTAAAACGAAGCATCAGTAGAGTATAATTGTGGAAGTTTTAAAATATATGATATTTTTCTGCAATAGTGTAGCATCCTTGCCAAAAAGTTAGTAAAATAAAGTTTCGTGCCATGTTGCAAATTGAAGCGATACTCAACTATTATCGTCACAGCCGAACGTGTTAGAAATATTATAGTATAATCATGTCATTTTAAGTCCTTAATTCCTGTTTTGATGGTAATTTTAAAAGTTAAATGTAGTTATTTTGGGTTAATATTGAATCCTGGTCAGAAACAATTATTTTACATTGAATGATAACTTTATAATATACGTCAAAATTATTTGAAGAAGTCATTTGTGATATTACAAAGGATGCAAACTATTATAGCTATGTTGTGGAATTTTAATGTATTGTAGCAATATTGTGGCATTATCCGAAGTTATTTTAAATGCATAGGGTAAAATCTGGTATAATATGACAACGCAAAAACTGCAGGGTAAAGTGGGACAGGAAGAGAAAATAATAACTGGTGAATTCGTTTGTAAAAATATGTCCTTACAAAAAATTTCCTAATATTCCTTTATCTCTTAGCTAGATACAACTTCAAAAATATATTGTGGTTAACATTCAAGGGAAAATTCAAATATATTTTATTAAGCTGTCTAAGCATTCGTTTGACGCATATGTCTTAAATGGGACATTTTACCCATTTGAGGTGTGACACTAAAGATGACTGTCAAGAGGATATATAAAAACATTTTTGTTGGTAGGCTTAAACTATTCATACTCAATTATATGACACTAGAGAACAAGTTTTATTGATCAGATTCTAAAAATAATTACTTCGTCAAAAAATATAGTATGTCCTAGTATGTTCCCTTATTTTCCACAAACACCATGTAGAAGTAGGACGAGGCTTATCATTGCTGTTCCACTATTGCATCCACTTTTTTTAAAACTAAGTATTAGTAGGACGAGTACTTGACCAGACCAAATTCTGTTTTTAACGGCTGTGATTTCATGCTTTTAACAATAATTATCGTGCGAGTGTCATCAGTCTGATCTTTAATGTTTAAACTAAACTAAAATATACTCGTAGGATTAGTAGTAAAGTGAGTGAGAGCATTGTTACGAGGTAAATAGACATAATGTGATACTTAATATCAATGCAATCTGTATTAATGCATCCTACCCGATAAAAAAAAATCAACTTTGCAGCAAATTCTATATATTTTTAACAATTAATTTATATTACACTTATATTTAAGATACCAACACCTATTGGCATCATGGCTAAGGTAAAAGCTAAGAAGAAAAATGATGAAAAAAAGCACAAAAAATAAAAACAGCAAAGGATAAAGTCGAGATAAAAGCAAGCCAAATCATGAAGAATAAAGTAAAAATTTTTAAACATAAGGTAAATAAAGTTAAGAATAAAGAAAAACTATATAATGCTGAATCAATGGTGGCAGCTTTAAATGCAGTTGGAGAAGGTCAATCTACTTATAAGAGAAATTAATTCAAAAATGAAAGATTTAAATAAATGTACAAATCAGAAACCCGAAACAAAAAGTATGACACAATAGTACAGGAAATACAAAAATGTTCATCCGAGTTAGAAGACAATGAGAAAGCATTAACTGCGTGTGAAGTTTAATTATTGCATAGCAAAATAGAGATCAAAAAAGAAAAATTGTAAGAACTTAGAAACTAAGATTTGTTTCAAACTTATGTTCACTATTATTATTTCCATAGTTTGTATTATTAATAAATATGTCATTTAGTAAATATTGTGTTAGGCAATTTTTTTTCCCTTTATTATTTACGCATATAAAATATGTAGGACTTTTGTGATGTAATTGAAAAAGGATATATAAAAAAAATCCCTTTTAATCTATTATTCCTAAAATCTTAATACTCTCAAGTGTGACAATTGACCTTTCATATATAAAAACTATGTTCTTAGTTACGTATCAATATAACATTGTCATGTATTGTCCCACTACTACTGCATCCAGTGTCCCACTACTGACGTAATCCTCAAAGACTATGTTCCAGTACTGCAGATTTTAGGACTCATTTAAATAATTATATAATCAAACTTATGATAATAAACACAGTCAATAACTATTGTTTCCTAAAGTAAAGACCTATATTTATATTATAAAAAAAAGTTTGGGTGAATTGGCATTGGTGGAACTTCAAAAATAAGGAACGAATATTTTTTGCTTAAAAATGTGTCCCACTATACCCCACTTTACCTTATAGGTTTTAAATTATCTTTTGTAACCGAGCCATAGCTAAGTAATAAGAGTATATATTTTTCACCCTAAAGTTAGGGATTCAAATTAGAAACATGGCATTTTTATATTGTTTCCACATCTGTAGCATATTTTTTTGAACATCAAAACCGCATTTTTAGAATAACAATAGAATTATAAATAATTCGGTGATCACTTAATACCAACCAACAAGTACCTTTAAAATAAATAATTATTTCAAAAATTCTCTACCATTTTTGTAGAATATTATATACCATCTCTAATCAAATATTTTTGAAAGATTCCTGCAATATACTTAAAAAAGTTCGGTAATTCAAGAAGAATATTCTCAAATATAAAAAAAATTTTGCAGAAATATAAAAATAGTGCCGCGGTATTATAATTATTTTGCATGAATATTACTAAACCATGGCTGCTTGTTTATAACTACATTGCTTAACTATTGCTGAAATATAACCGATAATATTACTTAAATATTTTTGTATTTGATATAGAAAAGACATTTAAAAAAATATTTCAAAATATTCAAAAAATTTTGGAGGATTATCATTGTATTGCCCAGTTTTATAATAATTTCGCATAGAAAATATAAAACTATTACTGCTTGCTTATCACTAATATTGCTTAACTATTGCTGCAATATTACCGCTAATTTCTGTAATTCATATAGCAACGATATTTAACGCTCTAGCATTATTTTTGCAATAAATCCGTGAACTATTGCCGTCATTTTACAATATTGCAGTGATATTGTAAAAATTTTAGATATTATGTTGGCAACTACTCTTAACGTAAAACTATATTACGTAGCTCATCGTTTCAATCCCATAATATATTTGAATTCGATACCCGTGTCAAGTGACTTAAAAAGAAGAAAGATTTTTGCCAATACATTCAGCTGCCATACAGAATTGTTTAATATTTCAGATAGCTTGTAATAAAACACTCGTCATACACTTTAAAATAGCCATTAAATGACAAGGGGTTAAGGCAGAAAAATCGTTTGTCGCCGGTTTTTGTCAGCCACTGGATTACGAAAATGTCACATAGCTTATAAAATTCCCCTTGTCATGTTATTTTTTTTTTTTTTAAACCTACAACCGAATGGTTCTCAAGAAACATCTCATCCTCACTTTAGGCTGGTCACTATGTGCATATCACGTTTGGTTTAAATTTACTATATTGCATTGTATTCAGAGTTAAAAGTGATAAAAGTAAGAGAAAGTATCAAGAAACATGTAATCCACCATTATACGGTAAGTTCTATGTGTGAACTATATTTGTTTTGAATATACTATGATAAATTGTCTTTAGAGCTAAAAATTTTTGCAAATATTAACAGGGTTGGATAGTTAAAAATGATAAAAAAACTGTTACTAATATTTTTTGCAATAAATACACAGAAAACTCAAATAAATAAAAGCTCGTCAATCATAAGACTAGATCAGTTGAAGTCATGTGTAAATATAATATTTTTTTAGAACTAAGTTCCGTATCTCGCGCTATGGACTTTAGCCGAATGAGGGGTGGACCAAAAAAAGTGTAACCAGAAGTCAGACGTATACGCCTTGACATCTGTCGATTCCCGTCTGCACTGGCAGAGCACGGAGTGAATACTGTACGATATATGTTACCGGCATATTGTATTTTCAGGCATATTATAATATACATACGCATATAATATGTCTAGGTAAATTTTATTTTTTGTGCAATCCGTTATCTAGATACAATATGCCTAGTCAAATTATAATGTTCCTGCTTCCACTTAGGCAAATTCCAACTTAAATTTCATAGTAACTATACTCAGCTAAGTTTTAGAACAATAGCTTAATAGATTAAAAATTTTATTTATTTCGTTTGTCAAGCACAAAACCCAACATCATCGGCAATCTTTTGTTAGCTCATCTACCATCCAGATAAGCACGGTCAATAACTCTATTTATTACAGCGAGATTGCGCATCATGACATTTTTTGTTACACAGAATGTTTTTCTCTGAGCAGGCCCATTTTTTCGGACTACATTTCTTCAGGCACTTATCCATGACAATGTCCTTCCACTTTTTTAAATTACTGGGTAGCAACCGTCATCGGTTTTTAATATTATACATGCTAAAACAGATCGGCAGGCAATCATTAATCAATATCATTTTATTTATTATTATTATTAATATTAAGCTTAATGGACTAAAACACCTTGCGTCGGTTTTACAATGATCAACGTCTGGCACAAGTACACGTACTGTAGCTCCTAGAGGTTGATCAGAAATTTGTGCGATCAAATCGTATTTAATTTATTTAACCCGCTTAGTTGAAGAATCTTCCGCTGCATTTATTTTTTTTTATTTTTTTTTCTGCAATCCAGCGATGTCGATAAAGTTAAATTTTATATTTGAAAAACGTGATTGATGTGTCATCAAAGTCAATTCGTTAGGTCGAGGTTCAGTTTCATCGGACGGACTAAGATGCATTTCTAAAAAAGCTTTTTCGACATCTATTTTGCTTTCAAGTTTCTGCCAAATTTCACGAGGCAGGGACGTATTTTCTAGACCTTTTTTTGCTGACGTGCCAAACATTGCCTTGTATGGACTTCACTTTATTTCGCCGTAAAATGTTATATTTTTCATAAACTGTATAAAACAAGGCCCTTTGCTCCATCTTTGCATTTTGTTATCACTCATCAAAGTAAAAAGCGTTTGTACAAAATTTCTGTTTGCTTTTTTAAAACTGCCCTAAGACTGTAAGTGACGTGGGTTACCATGGACTATTTTAGGTTGTGGCCACATACTTTGGAGGTTATCGATGATCATATTACAAAGATTTGGACCATTATCTGACTGCAGAAAACGAGGAGCACCAAAAATCGTTAATATCTTTAAAAATTGGAGGGTGACTTCTTCAGAACTTTTTGTCTTCAATGCTTTTAATATGAAGATATACGTGAAGTGATTCTACTCACATTTTTGAAGCTTTTGTACCTCAAACAGCATTTTGTCTTTGCCTCCATGTTCTATTGCTTTGTGTACATTGTTTAATTCTGCAAACAGTTCTGCTACGTAACATATTTGATGTCAAAGATCTAAAAAATGTAATATTAAACATGTATAATGAAAACTAAACTGAAATAACATACATTTTAGGAATATGAGATAAAAATTAAGATTGTATTCTAGACTCACGTTTTGTAATTATTAAGTGTTAATGGGATTTGTAACTTTATAACACTACACAGGAGACACTATTTCGTGAAGAAGTTATTTTATCGATAAAAAATACTTACAGAAATCGTATCATAATGTGTTCTCAAACAATAATCATCCAAGCAGATATTTAAGGTTCCCTTTTCCAAAGAAATAACTTTTGAAATCAATTCGTCGTACTTCTCTGTAGTTATTAGGACTGATCGATGATCAGCTTGTCGCTCTTGTATTTTTCCAAAAATGTTTCTCGATGTTTATTATTATCAGTATCATACAAGTATAAAACAGATAAAAAAATATTCTTTTTTTTTTAAGACATTACACACAACTGAAATACCCAGTGCTTAAGTATAACTAAATGTATCTGCTGTTAAAACAAAAACATTTCAATAAAAGAAGAACGGCTAGATGTACATGTATTTACGAAGAAGCTTTATTTACTAATCAAATAGTGTGTACGTAATGTTGACGTATTACTACAATGTGCATAAATAGAAGCAGCCATATTTTAATTTGCCTAGGCATATTATAATTTTTCTAAGAATATTTCAATATGTCTAGGTAAATTGTATTTTTCACGAAATTTTTCGTCCAGATGCAATGAGCGTAGGACCGTTAAATACCACAACATACATCAACATAAGTTTGCTTATATGTCTGCGATCTCACTGTTTGTATTTATTAGACAAATTGTAAACAGACCAAAGATATGTAAATAAACAAGACCTGTATTATTCTGTGTAGAGTGTTTAAGGCACTCACTATGTCCGTGTAATTTGGACGTGAAGAGGCTGTTTTTGGCAGCGAAATATTGTCCGTATAAATTTAAATAAAAGAGATTGCACTCCAAAATTTGCCTTTTAATAATGAGAATATTATACTATGCCTAAAAATACGGTATGCTTATATCATATATTCTATGTCAACAGGACACTCCCTGCTGCCCAAAATTATTTTGCGTCTAGAAAATTAGTTTTGGGCTTAAAATTTAGGTTTTTAACTCTAGTTTCCAATGCCTGTGGGCATTTTTGTGTATTATATTATTTAGATCCAAGATGGCGGCCGGAATCCATCAAGAGCCATGAATCAACTTTACAAATCGTAGTTAATACCATATGGAACATTATTCTATATGTTTTAAGAACTGTTCTCCGTTACTTTTCAGAAATTTACCAACAGACCTATAAAACTCTAAATAGCGGGCTCAAAAATCAAAATGGCGGATTGAAAATGGTGGATTTAAAATGGTAGACAAAAATAAAAAAAAATTCAACTTACCAAATATATTTTCATGGGTCTCCTAGATTGCACATAACGAATCTCATAAAGTTAAAAAAACAGACTTGAAAATGGCGGATCCAAAATGGC
>JAPYYV010014768.1:0-13809 GCA_030522625.1 Copidosoma aretas
AATCGGCGGCGGCGGCGGCGTACGGGCAAACGCCAAACGGGCGCGTGTAGATACGATGCGGCGCACCCGGTGCAAGTGTGCTGCAGCGGCGGGCATCAACGACACCGAGCGCGGCTGGACGCACCGCCGCGTCCTTTAGTTTCCGCGCGCGCGCGCGTAGGTGGCTTTTGTGCGAGAGGGGAGGATCGAACAATACACACGTTCGGGCGCCGGGCTTTGTTGATGGTTACGAGTGCGCGCGCGAATGCGGGGCCGGGGAAAAATAGCGATGCAGGGGTGGTGGATTTCGCATGCGTGGAAGGTGCGGGGAGGAAGAAGGTGCCGATGTGTGACGTTTTGGGGTGGGCAAGGGTTGCGCATGTACCGCGTGCATTTTCGGGTCGGCTGTTTTTAATCGAAAATCGTCCATTTCGTTACGATTGTCCGACCGGTCACGAGATACCGATGGATAATGGAACGATTGGAGCCACGGTACCCGCGCGACCCTTTTCAATCTGAAATTCCGCGCAGCCCCTTCTCCCTCAGCCGACGATATTGCGTACTTGGTAACGTAATTTTTGTGCAACATGCTTCCAAGCGCGCGGCGCGGCCCAACGCGCGCGACTGCGATAAGCAGCTGACGCAAGCTCAGCGGATATTGTGTGCACCCACGCGCGCGTATGTATATATATACATGCAGGATTAGCGAGATCGGGCACGGGACGAAGGACGGGAGCGTTATCATCGTGACGATGCCGGTGCATGTGTATAAATTACAACGGATACTTCCGTGGGTATTATACACGCGTGCAAACGTTCGCTGCTCCCCGGGGCGAGCTGCACGCGCTGCTGCGGCAATGTATAGTACAGGCGAGAGAGTTGGGCGGGAGCAGGGTAACACGTTGCGGTACGACTCGGGTGTACCTCTTGTGCAGCTGTATCGCGCGTTGCTTCCGACATTTCACGTATACACGCGCGCACGCGTCGGGGCGTCCGTAGGCTGCACCATGCTTTCTACCCCTCCTGAGGTTGCGAGGGGTCGGTCGGTGGTGGTGGTTCTGCGCGCGCGAGTCGCTCTGTGCATATAGGTACGATATTGTACGGACTCCTCTATTATACGCGAGAGCCGATGTCGAGAACACCGTGCAACCATCGTCCACCCTGTGTACTCGCACCGTTATTGGCCATACGCTCACACAGAGCGAGGCACGTGCGCTCGCGGGGCTGGTTCGGCTGGGCGCGCTTTCCACGGGCATGTGTCGTTGTACACGAGGAAATCCAGAAATAAAACATGCCACTGTTTAAAACTCAAATGTGATTTACTTTTTTTTTATCTCGATTCGTGAATTAAAAAAGGTAAATCACGAGGGAGAACGTTAGACTCGGACGAGTCAGGGAGGCTTGAGATCTCAATGATTCTGATGATGATCGGAGAATGAATCGAGTCTTGATGATTTACTTTTGCCGGTGCGCGAAGGTCGATTAAAATTCTTGATTTCTCGAGGATGCATTAATTTTTCGAAAATCGTTCGATAGTGGGAAACAGTTGCGAAGGATCCGCAAGCAGCTCCGATTGGAAAGTCTTTTGTACCGAGAAATACACATCCATGAATGATTGGTTTGTATAAATGCCATGCTTGGCCATAGAGCTTTTTCTTTTTCAAATCAGCACGTATCGTTGGTCGATTTCCCATTTCAAAAGCATACATCTTTCCAATTAATTAAAGTTGTGCCGATGTTAGAGGCGATGCCGTACTTTCATCTCCTCGACTGGCGAATGCTATTTTCTTTCACGAGTATCTCGGCTGAAAAAACGACGTTTCATCTGTGATTTCAGGGTTGTGTTGAGACTATATTTATATGCTTATTGAAGCAGTATATTTAGGCATTCTTTGCGCGCACATTGCCTCCCGAGCCGTAGGCAAGACGAAATAAAATAACAAAAGAAGAAGTATGAAAACTAATGTAAAATAATAGCGAGGCAAAAAGAGTATTGAACGATAGCGGAATCCATACTCTCTCATGCATATAGCCGACGAAATGTCCTAACAATATGAGTCAGGAAAGTACAGTTATGTCTCATATACACGTTAAAATACAAATTTAATAGAGTGATGATTGATTACAAGTCTCGTACTTCTGACTTGTCATTCATGTGTTTTTTCGTCTATTAATTTTAGTTATATTTGGCTCGCCGAAGCTACGATTACGCATAATAAGAAATAGTTGAAACCTGCATTTATTTCCCTCAAAATTAAAGACTTATTCATCCACACGCAACTATGAGTAAACATCATGCAAAGATTAAACGCGTTCTGTGTTTCGTAAGAAACAAAAAATAACAAAATAATAGATAACTTCATAGCGCTCGTTATCTTATCACAACTATTTATTTTTTACTTCTACTACATGATAAAAAAATCTTGCATGAGATTCAAACATACGAAATACACTTATTCTTTCCAGAACATGCAATATATATATATAACTGATCACTGAAACATATTAGGGTCTCATAAAAGTTCTGCTGTGTAACAGCCAAAAAATCAATTCCATTTGCTTATTGGAAAAAGTTATTATGAAATGATGGTTTTTTTGTTCTATTGAAATACTATTTCACATTTAGTTGGCATTCAACCTTAAGATAAGTAAGACATTAGTTGAAAAAATGGAAAGATAGATAATTTTTTGTTGAAATTAAATAGCTCATCAACTTTTGAGAGATAAACATATTCCTGCTACTAAGAAAATAGTGCTGTCAGATTTCATTAACAGTATTTTTTTTTACTTGAAATGGCTGTAGAAGTAAGTTCAAATCCAAAATTAATCAGTTTTCGGCAAATAAGTTACCTTACTTTTTTTCAGCTCGAAACTCGTATCGATATGATTTTAACTAAAGCAAAATCAAAAAAAAGATGGAAACACTTTCAAATACCGTTCTTTAAGATATTTCACTTTTTTAGTCGCATGATGGGGGGTATGGTAATAAGATTCAGTGAAACCTCAATTGAAAATAATACTCTTAAACGTTGGTCGTTCGGTTACTCGTACACTGGTGCTATATATAATATTTTTTTACTTACATCGATTACTAGCGTGGAATACTTTTGCCTACATAAATATTCAACATTACTTTGGAATAATATCGAGATTGTTATAATACAAATACTAGTTGTTGTGTTTGCTAGTTTTATTTTAATTGAAAGTATTGTTAAACAAAGAACAGCCATTACAATTTTAACTAAAATAAATTTCGTGAAAGAAATGCTGAGTAGATTGAGAAAAAATAAAAATGACGATAAATTGATATGTAGGGAAATAAAAAATTCCTTTTTTATTTTTTTTACATATTTTCTTCGCATTTTCGCGGTAACATTGAGTTTCAAACTTTGCTTTACTTCCAAAATGCCGATACTTACATTAGTAGGAAATGTTGCTCACTTTACTATTGATATAATAATGGTGCAATATATTTTCATTACTGTTTTTATAAAAGTGTCATTAAAAATGATCAGTTATCACTTGATAAAGCTTTCTCAAAATGTGCCTGATGTAGAAATTATTGATCCATCAAGCCCTAATGTACCAAAAAACTCGTTGATGATACTTAAGTTGCGTGAAATATATTCGTCATTAATTGAAATATCTCAAAATGTATCTGACTTTTATTCTATATCAATATTTTTATGCATTACGGTGTATACTGCTAATGTTTTGAGAGAAAACCGACTGATCATAGAAAAAGGTGTTGGCGAACGAGTTAGTCAGCTCCAATCATCAATAGAATTATTTGCGGCTTACTTTAATGTTGTATTCATGTTAATACTATTAATCAAGTCAGCTAGCTCAGCAATCGCAGAGGTAATATGATTATAATTTCTAATTTGTGTCTGGATTACTAAGATCAATAAAAAATTTTATGAATCGTACAGAATGAGAAGATGGAAAAAACATTAATTGATTGCTTGATAAATAAAGATCGAATGGAAGATAAACATACATTATATCAAGTAAGTATTCGAAGCTGGTGGATTTTTAATCCCAAATGTTTTAATAATCCTGATATTTATTTTAAGCTATTATTATTTGCAAATCAGTGTATGAGCTCTGAAATAAAATTTGAAGTGTTGAATGTTTTTCAATTGAAGGATTCCTTAATTGTTAAGGTAAATATTTTTTTTACAAACATCTTTGGAAAGTAACCTGTAATTTAACCTACAATCTTTTTATTAAAACTGAGTTCTGGCGAATTTCAAAATACCAATCATATTTGTGGCAATAACAGTACAATTTGGCAGATTTTCACGTACATCCTTTTCGAGCTTCTACGTATCTCTCTGTACCTCTATTATTATAATTATTATAAGTATTATCATTATTATTATTATTGCTATGTTTTCTTCGTTCTTCCTTGAGTGCCTTTGACTCAGCCAAGCACCTATCTGATCATCAAAGTTTCACAATATAAAACGGCAGCTATCACTCATCTAAATACTACATCTTTGTCATTGCTGCTTAACCTTAATTATCGGCCAAGTTTTAGTTCCGTGAGTATGTCGACTTTTCGGTTGACAATGTCTGTATGGTAATTCTGTAAGACGAATGAAAATCCGCCAGAATTATCACCATATAAGTATGTTATAACTTTACCCAACAGAAGTGAAACGGTTTTTTTTGGCTTTTCTTGACTTTAAGTAATGTCTCGACATAGCTGGCTCTTGTAAAGAGCAGTCTTTTCTTTGAATTTAACTTTCTTTGGAAAAAATTGCTTGCCTGTAATAGCAAAAGAGAAATGAAAAACCATGGTAAGATAGGTCATGCAATTTTTAACAAACTAGTATATCGAAATATGCCTAGGGAGACAAGTTCAATAATCAATACACGCAAACATTTTTCGGATTTAAGCTGCAGCTTACCACAGCAAGTTGTAATAAGTAGTCATGTCTACATATTGATAGCGCGGACAAGCTATACGGATGCAATGTTTATGACACACTAGATCTAAGAACGATACTTTTAGCTCGTCCATGCGTTATAATTGCGTTTGATTTATCAGTATCAACTACCAAAACCTAATCGAATTTCATTGAAGTAAATCAGTATATTTTAAAAGATGAAAATGATTTTTCCAGTTACAGATTAGTAGAGATCAATGTTGATCTACTTATTTCTGTCTGAAAAGAATCACCTACATTTTACAAGTAGATTTTATCGATAACGTAGCCAGCATAGGCTGTAGCTGCAGCTAGTATCTGTATAGTATCTGCCCTATATATGATCCCATGTGTACATTTACTCGCATTTACTGTGTACTATAGCTGCTACTATAATCTTAATTAGCTATGACATGTTATATAATAACAGCTACATGTAAAAGCTATAAACACTATCTGCTACCTGATATGGTTGGCTAGCGTTGTGCATGATTTGTTGTAGTCGGCTGCAGCTAATCGTATAAAACGCCATTTTTATAAGTTTAATGGGATTTCCACTATTTTCAAAACAAAATATCAATCTGACGGCTTAAGTTCGGATAAAATTTGATAAAACTCTGTTAATAATTTTTTTCCGGTAAGGAAAAGATTTCTGTGTAATAATTATGACTAGGAATTATTTAATATCAAGTGTGAATGGAAATAGCGTTATCCAAAAAAAAAACTTTTTATCACATTGCATCATATTTTTTCAGATTATAAGTACAGTTATATCAATTTTCGTCGTCTATTACCAATTCTTCCAATAAAAGTAGTAATATGTTGCAAATTATTACCAAGTTTTCATAAGGGATGATTTGAAACTGGTAGTATTTTACGTAATACATTTTATTCACCTAATAGATATATAAAATATAAATATTCCTTGATGATGTATACATGTATTTTTTGCATGATATTAAAAGCAAATTTTTATCACCGTAACGAATGGTAATTTATAGTAATGTTAATGTTACATAATATTACTTTAAATATGCTCAATTGTGAAATAAAAATGTAATTCTAAATGTTTCAAAAGTTTTTCTGATTCACTGAATACACTATTCCTTACGTTTGTATAATGATAATCATCCAATTCTTCTTCATAGTTATCTTAGAACATATATGCTTTCGTTTCCAAGTATTTGTTTGCATTTATTCTTATAATAATTTTTTATTTTCAAATAATCATAAGTAAAAACACATTAATTCCACAATCCACTTTTCTAGTAAGATTAATTTAACACCTAGCGCAAAAAATACATACGCAGAATCAGTGCTCCACAAGAAGAAGTAAAGCTTTCAGCGTCTTATCAAAACTAGTACCCTAGACCGAGAGCTTACTACAAAAAAATAGGGACCCACAAAATAGCAATAGACTGAGAATTTAGTCAACAATAGATTTGATGACGAAAAATGTATCAGTACAAAAGTGCAGAGTGAAAAGTTTGAATAGAAAAACGAGAAAAATAAAGACAGACCAGAAAAATGCAGGACTTTTAGGGTTTACCGAACACGTTTGATTGTATCTTTTTTCCTGATTCGGACTACATACGAGTGCAAAGTCGAAACTTGAACAGAGAAAAATAACCTTCGTTATGGCTGTGAAAAATTACAGAGCTGTCCAAGTTCAAACAAGTTTCACATCATCCGAAATCCATACTTTTTTAATAGTTTATCACAGTTATTATTTACAAATAATCACAGATTATGGGAGTTTTTAATGGATTTTCACAGTTTTTCATAGTTTTCCATAAGGAAGAAACTACATAAAAATAATTAAATTAAATTGACATGAAAAAGAAACTGCGTCATAAATAATAATAGTAATGCAAAAAGCGTCTCCAATATAAAAGTACACCAAATAAAGAGTAACAGCAATATTAAGTCTGGCATTTCTAACTTGTCATATGTAGTTTCGTATATTACTTAAAGAACCTCATGTGGGCGTACTTTGTATAACATCGATTGTCACTGCAGCATGTGAAGGTCCTGTAAAAGTAATGATGTGTAACAGCGAGAAAATCGATTCTATTTGGTTATTGAAAAATGTCATTAAGAAATTGATTTTTTCGTTGTTGATTTCGAATACTACTTCATATTGAGTAAAAACTTGGAGTAAGCGAGAGCTTACTTGAGAACATTAAATAAATATAAATTTGAAGTTAAATTTATACAGCTTCACAATTTATATAAAAAGGAACTTTCCCAATATTAGTAGAATAGTGCTGTTTAATTTTATTAACTATTTTTTCCTGCTAATGGCGGCAGAAGTAAGTAAATAACAAAGCTAATAATTGTTTGTTGAATAATTTAACTATCTTTTTTTTAGTACGAAACTCGTATTGATTTGACATTGGTTAAATCAACATCAAGAAAAAGATGGAACGTCTTCAAAATTTCATTTATTAAGATATTTTACTATTTAAGTCGCATATTTGGGTGTACAACAATCAAATTCAGTGAGATCTCAATTGAGAATACCATTTTTAAACGTTGGTCATTCAGTTTCTCGTACACTGGTGCTATATATAACATTTTTTTACTTGCATCAATTACCACAGTGGAATACTATTACCTACATCGTTATTCAGAATATTTTTTTATCTATATCGACTCCTTCATACAACAAATAATTGTTGTTTCAGCTGCCAGTTTTATTTTAATTGAAAGTGTTGTCAAACAAAGAACTGTTATAAAAATTTTAACCAAAATAAATTTAATGAGAAAAATGCTGAGTAGTTTGCGAATAAATAAAAATGACAATAAATTTATATCAAAGGAAACAAAAAATTTTCCTTTTCTTTTTTTTTACTTTTTTTTTCAATTGCTCATCGAAATAATTCGTTTTAAAATTCAGTTCAATGAAGATCTGCCGATATTTTTACTTATAAATTATGTTCCTTATCTTGTAATAGGTATAATAATGGTACAATATGTTTTGATTACTATTTTTATAAAACAGTCTTTTAAAATTATTAGTTATTACTTGAGAAATCTTTTTGATAATATGTCTAATGTAGAAATTATTGATTCATCGAGCCCTAATGTACCAAAAAAGTCATCGACAATACTAAAGTTACGTGAAATACATGCATCATTAATTGAAATATCTCAAGATGTATCCGACTTTTATTCTATATCAATATTTTTATGTATTGCTGTGCATAGTATTGAATTTCTGCAACGAAGTCGAAAATTAATAACGTATGGTATTAGCTTAGAAATTATTCATATCCGCTTGAACATAATAACTTTCCTTTTTTTTTTCGATATCATACTCATTTTAACACTAATAATCAAGTCGTCTAGCTCAGCAGTTACAGAGGTAATTCATAATACTTTTTATTTCTACTTTGTATCTACAATACTAAAATTAAACAAAAGTTTTATAAATCGTACAGAGTAAAATGATGGAATTGGAATTGGTTGAATGCTTGATACATAAGGACCAAGTGGAAGATAAACTTACATTATATCAAGTAAGTATTCGAAGCTGATAATATTTATTTTCAAATGTTTTAACGATCCTGATATTTATTTTAAGCTATTATTATTTGAAAATCAGTGTATGAGTTCTGAAATAAAATTTCAAGTCCTAAATGTTTTTGTCTTAAAGGATGCCTTATTTGTGAAGGTAAATATTTATTTTTTGCAAAAAATTTAATGATTTATTGTTAAGTAGTCTGTAATCAAAGTACTGCATAATGCCGTACTTCTGCATGTAATGTACAATTGCGTCGTTAAAAAATATTTTTATGCAAACAAGCTTTAGTTAAAAAAAATCATGGAAGTCAAATTAACAATTTCTGAGAATCGCCAAAAAGGTTTAAATGCTCGTCAGTTTTATCAGATGAATTTTATTGAAATTGAGCTCAGGCCAATAATGTGCTGTTATTTCAAAACTGCCAGAAATATTGTTTGTAATAACTTTGTTTCAATGTTGGCCAGCAGATGTAAAACAGTTTGAGCACAAAATTTGGTGTGATAAGCTCTGTTTAAAGCCTTCTTGAAAGGATTGAAGTTAGCTTATCTAAACATTTTATAATGTTATTATACTAATCGATGTAATTGATTTCTGAAAATTTTTAAAGATCATTAAGGGGTTTGGGAGTTAAATGATCTACAGAGAAAAAAGTGATGGGCCACGTGATGGAGCCTCTTTATTCGTTTTGTGATTGGCTGAGACTGGTGAAGCGCGGGTAAATTTGAAATTGAGATTATGAAAAATTGAATAAAAAGTAATATTAATGAAAACAAAATTAAAACTTCACGTTCTGATTGGCTAATCATTTGATTTTTCTTAAAAAATCGTGGAAATTGATATGATTTAATGGCGGGGGTTGGCGCGCGGAGCGCGCAGGGGGCAGAGCTAGGGTTCAATAATAAAAATGCCAGAAAAATCTTGTTTGAAAATGCTGATTCTTTTGACTGTCTTAAGAAGAAATTTCATGCCTTTTACAGTAAGAGAGGAGTGAATAATGTTTAAATAAACTGATAAAGTTAGTCGATTAATAGGTTTCTATTATAACTTTCGGATGCGAACAAACACATTATTTATGATAAAAATTGTATCGGAAGCTATGAAATGTTTTATCGGGAAGCATGAACTCAATTTTCACGCAGATAATACTGAAATGTTTTCCTAATAAGCAGAGAATGCAATTTTCACCTTTAAGTCATATATTGTACTTTTATCCTTGAAATCAAGGAAACAAGTCGTATTTTTAGCGAAGAAAGGGAAAAAAATAATATATGCGATTCGTGAATAAAGTACGGCATTAACTTCCGGATATGTTTTCCCCACTTGCCTTCGGGTTGGGTAGTAACTCATACACGGGAGAGAACGCTGTAATTTATTCCCTAGGGACTTAATATACTATATCCAAAAATATTTGTGATTAAATTGTATATTTTTTTCCAGATGTTGAGTGCAGTTATATCGATTCTCGTTGTATGCTTCCAATTTTAGTACTATTGTGTTGCAAATGATTACCAAGTTTTCATTAATTATAATTAAAAACTGGTGGTTTTTGAGTAATATCTTATTCACCTAGATGCACAAAACAAAAAATAATCTTAAACAGCAAAGTACATAAGTGTTAGAAATAAGAAGTTCCCACTAGACAAACAGAGTAGACTAGAGCGTATTTAAATAAAACAGTCGAAGTACACATACTCCAACAATACCTAAGGATATTTTTCCTAATATTAAAAATATATTTTAACCAATGCAAAAAATAGTAATTTTCAGTAATTGTAATGTTGTATACTATCGTTTCAAATATGTTCGTTTCAATGGGTGTGAAATAAAAATATAATACTAAAATCAACAAAAGTATTTTTAATTTACTGAATGAAGTATTCCTCGCATTATCATTACAATTGGTCGATTTACTCTTGATAAAAATCTTAAGACAAATACGTACCCAAGGCTCTGCGCTCTCTCGTTTCCAAGTATGTGTTTACATTTTTTCTTACATTTTTCAATTTACCATAAATCATAAGTAAAAACCCAGTACATGAGATAACGCTATTTTCAAAGCTAGTACCCTAGACCGAGAGCTTACTACAAAAAAATAGTGACCCACAAAATAGCAATAGACTGAGAATTTAGTCAACAATAGATTTGATGACGAAAAATGTATCAGTACAAAAGTGCAGAGTAAAAAGTTTGAATAGAAAAACGAGAAAAGTAAAGACAGACCAGAAAAATGCAGGACTTTTAGGGTTTACCGAACACGTTTGATTGTATCTTTTTTCCTGATTCGGACTTATTTCTTACAAATAATCACAGATTATGGGAGTTTTTGATGGATTTCCACAGTTTTCATAGTTTTTCATGAGTAAGTAAATACATTAAAATGATTAAATGCATAAAGCGTCTCTAAGATAAAAATACACCAAAAGCAGAATAACAGCAATTTTAAGTACGGCATTTCTAACTTGTCATGTATGTAGTTTCGTATATTACTTATAGAACCTGATGTGGACGTACTTTGCTATAATATCGATTGTCACTGCAGCATAAAAAATGATTAAATTTATATTTCAACAAAGTTTAATCTTGTACGCTAATAGAAAAGATGAAACGTCGAAGCTACTTCCATGTGATTGCAATCTTTGCTCGTGATCAACCAAATTTTGTATCGCCTATTACGCACGATTAAAACAATTTTTTTCGCGAATCGTCCCGTATTTCTTCTGAACCTGAACGTTTAATACAAAGAAATTGTTCAATCTGCACTTGAAGCACATTTATTTAGTATGAAACACCTGAGCTACAAATCCACGTTGTCAAAGAACAATAAGAATGTTTTACAAGCCGTACTCCACGTATACATATAATCTTCAGCACGTACGTAATACACGGCAGCTAAATTAATGCGATTCATTATCATCCGCATTCAATTCGCCGTGATCAGCAGCATCTGCACTTCTGCGGGGTACCTCGAAAGTCGATATTTATTCTTTCGGCAAGCCGGCAGTGTAACGAAGGGGCGAAATTCAATAACGGCATTAATGAAACGGTAGTAGATCACTGCCGGGATTCCCATCATAAGGGCGCTCCGAGCGTTTTTCTCCCCCGTCTTTCCTCTGCTCGGTGTTATTTTTGCGGAAATAACTTTCGGCAACGTGGTGAGAGTACACAGGATAGCTGCTCCAAGTTACGAGTTTTTATAGCACGCGAAAGGATCATCAAGAAACACGTGCTATGCAGATGCAGCCTCCAATAGTGGTTTTTCCTACCTCGGGCGTTTTTGAGTGGTTGCTGCGCCCTCGGTAGGAAACATTAATAGCATCCGCCCCTAATGCTCATCCGGCCAGAGCGATCCCTGGGCCCGAGGGCGCTTGCGAAGCAGGAGAGATGTACATTATCGACGAAAACTACTATTTTTCAACAGCACCCTACGCGGACATTTATATTCTAGAACTCGAAGTTAAGCTTAGGTGTATGCAGTAACCCTCTCACTATCAAAACATTTAATTCTCAGTTTGTGAATATATGTCTGCATAGTGGTATACGGCACTCTCATTATTGCCGGAGTTGTATGATAATTAATGGGTTTACAGCAGTACAGTTAACCACAAAAGTTCATTTGAATTCAAAACTTGTTCACAATACCATTAACAGATCAATGCTAACCAATAATTATAACATACAATCATAATTCAGTTGTACACGATGAATTGTGAAAAAAATTAAAAAGGCCTCTCTCTCGGGCCCTTCTAAAATCTAAATACGTTTTATACGTACCGGCTTTGGGAAAATCGACCCACCCCCTCAATCGCCGCTCCTGCCGTAAAATAAAACCCCCCCACCAATCAACTCAAGTCCCTCGCACGCACCTGCATCCTCCAAAGCTCCAAATCACAACGCGAGACGGACGAACCGGCAGCCAGACGTATACAGCCAGACAACCGAACGGGCGTTAAATCCGGGGTTTGGGGGGTGGGGGGGGGGCAATCGATTAACCCCCAGTCGCTTCATTATCTATTACGCCGAAGCAATCAGCTCGCCCGCTCGTCGCCCCGCCATCATTACCGCCGCCTCGGGCCCGAGCCATTTGGTCCGAAAATCGCGTGGTGCCCCCCTGCGTCCCCCCCCCCCCCCCCGAGGACCATCGCCCCCCTTATGCAGTAGCTCGCAGCATCTAAACTCTCCGGTACGTACAGATATACGCGCAAGGCAAACTACTGGACGTGAACCTCCGTGTACCCTCGCACACACACCATCCACGGGGCGAGTCAAAGCTCCGGAGGAAAAGAGAGGGGGTACAGTAGCCGAGAAGCACCGCGGTGGGTGGTGGTGAAAAGCCAGCGCTGCTGGTAGTGGTGACGTCGTACACTGTACAGGCAGCCCCCGCGCCTGCGTCGACGACGACGACTGTACCACACCGCCCAGTTATATATATATATATATATATACACCCGCAGCTCCGGCTCCTCCGCGCTGACGCATACGCGCGCGCGGACACACACACAGGCGCGCGCTCCGGTGACCCGGAGAGGAGGGCTCTTTCTTCCGAAGCCTCTGCTCCACTGTGGGCGCCCGTGCACCGCCAGTCGCGCTGCCAGCCCCGGTGTCGCGGGCCGTCTCGTCGCGCGCACCCTCGCAGTCCAGTCGATATACCGGTGGAGTCGGACCGTCGGCGGTTCGTTGCGGGATACGCGCGAGCCGAGAGAAGGACACGCCGGACCGGGGGCGAAGATGGCACAGCCGAGGTAGCCGCGAGGCAGGAGGTGTCGGCGATGGTGGCGACGGCGGCCAGCACCGGGGGAGGGGGCCAGCGCGTCCATACCTGTATCGTATAACGCTACAACAGCAACAGCAACGGCGGACCAGAGCAGCTGCTGCTGTGCGCCGGGATAATACACGGGCTGCAGTCGGCGTTTGCGGCCGATGGCAATGGTTCGCTACGGTGCGCGGGCGCGTGTGGTGTTGCAAACGTGAGTTGTTGTTGTCGAGTAGAGTAGGGGGTGAGGGGGGGGGGGGGCGAGAGGGAGAGGGGGACGCGGGGGGGGGGTTTCGGGAGCGCGGCTCGGCGGGTGGGTGAGTTTCAGTAGCGCGGCTCGGCGGATGGTCAGCCTACTCGCGGCGGTGCGGCAGCAGCAGCAGCGACAGCGGCAGCCTCGACAGTACAGCACGGAAGACGTAAGTGTAATATTGTACGCCGGGACTGCCTCGTGGTGATGTTCTTGGGATGTACGGTTGCGTGCACCTGCGACGATATTAAACGTGCCCCCCACCCCCCTTCCCCGCTACTCGAGTGCATGTGCGTATAAGCTACTTGGGCAGGGGGGCATGCGGCATTGTATTATTTAGTAGCCCCCCCCCCCCCCCCCCCCCCGCGGG
>JAPYYV010014770.1:0-11784 GCA_030522625.1 Copidosoma aretas
CAGTTGAATTCCAAATTTTTCGGTGATTATTGCGTGAAATAAAAATCTGTAGAAATTTACACTGAGCTGAGTTTATAATATCATACAGTTGAGTTTACAATTTACTTATTCTCAAAATTCCAGTGTGCCTTAACATCAATTTTAATATTGACGATATACCAACCAATTACCGATTTACCAATGGAAAACAAAAATTTTTCTTAACGTTTGAAGTTTAACTGTATTATTAAGTAGTGATTTAAATTCACCTGTATATATATATTATCTGTAACATGCAGGGGTAAGCGGTACAGTTGTTAACCCCCGATAGTGATTGACTGCACATGTATTTTCAAACGGAGCTTGTATACATAGGTATTATATAAATAACACGTACGGTCAATCATTCGTAAAGTGTCAATAACTGTACCGCTTACCCCTATTGTTCATGTTGTGCTATCTAGTAGTTTGTATAATTATCATACAGCGAATTAACAAATATCAATGGGGAAAAGATAAGCTGGTACGTTCCATCGTGTCTTTGGTTACGTAATATATATTGTGCAAAGTTAATAACAGTACTCACTGATAATTATAGTACTCATGATAATAGTATCCTTCTTTTATTCGAAATAAATGCTAAGGAAAGAGACCAAATCAAAGACTGTGTCATACATAACAAATAATAGTGTAGAGAGACAACAATAAGAAATGAAAATTTATTATTAGGTCCAGTACTACAAATAAACGTGAAGCAGGTGTTAAAAACAATGACTGTATAAAATTGATAATTTTTGATTAATCTTTATTCTTTCTCAAGTAATTTGGTTTTAAACGAAAAAAAATACATTTGACCCATAGTGCGCCGTCCGGCATATGTCGAATTTCAGAATATAAAAAAATACAGAAGAATGCATCCCTAGATATCGATGACGAATGTTACGTTACTCTGCCTTGATCAGAATAATCGGCAGCTTGGTCGCGGCTAGCTCTCTTTTTTTTTCTCATTATTATACAGACTGTAGATGGCTAGTCAGATAGATAGGTAGATGGATGCATAGATAGAAGGAGAAGGAAAGAGAGAGAGAGAGAAGTGACGACATCGATAACCGATCAGCAAATCTTGAGCGCGCAAAAAGTGTCAAGGATACGGATATGGAGCTGAGCGCGCCGATTAATCATATTACATGAGAGCTCCTTCGATTTCTGCATTATGTTGCCGATCACAGAGACCGTCGTCTCTTTGCACTCTAATTAATTAGATAACACGAGCGGAAAGAGAGGATCAAGAGAATAAAAGAGGCAAAAGACGAAGAAGAAAAAAAAAATGAAAAAACAATGGGAGTGAGAGGGAGAATGAGGAAAAATAAGAAGGTGTCAGACACGCGTTATTGACCTGCTGTTCCACTTCGATGGGCAGTCGAGCTACCAGTCAAGGTGCAGTAAAAGTCTGCCTGTTATGCCTGTCTGCCTTATCCAGTGTAAATGTCAGGCAATTAGGATTCGGACGCTTTCAGGGGCGTTTTGTTTTTAACTTTGATCGTGAGTATCAAGCTTATTGAGAAGTGCCGCGCTTTCTCGACTTGGTAGCGCTCCAGGCGGTACCGGGGATAAAAAACAAAACACATACTACAAGGTAAAATGTATTTTCGTATTTTCCGTGTGCTTAACTCTTTTTCTTTCTCATTCTTTCTCATTCTTTGACCATGCGACGAAAATTAGCAGCCATTGGCTGTTTCTGTTCACAAGTAAGGGAAACGCGTAACAGCAATGAAATTAATGGATGGAAATATTCACCAGTCATCGTACATTTAGAGTTAAAAAATACATTATTATGCGCGTCTGCCAGTTTTTCAATTTTTTTTTTTTTTTTATTTTTTTTTTATCAAATAATGATATCGTTTTGTCGATTTAGGAAAATATTTGAAAAATTTAATCATGTACATTTAAGTAGAGTATAATCGAATCTAGTCAGACAATCATTAATCGTGCATTAGCATAATGGAACGTAAGAACAATGACAATACAATCCAGAGATTTTCATCAATTGCAAGAAAAGTGGTAGAGTAGCTGATTTAAGAATCACTTTGACGATGCCAGATACATGTACGTAACAGATGAATTACAAGAAGGACGATCTGCGACGCAATCAATTTTTTTTTTTTTTTTATCTTCATAAAAGTTAAACAAAAGATAGCCATTTCAAGAGAATATTGTGTGTATAGAGTTTGAATATACATGCATGAGTACCTTTTTTCTTATTAATACGGAGTTATTCTTCAATGATATACATCCCTTGAGGTATTTATAATATAAACGATAACTCCGTAAACAAATGTATAATCCATAAGAATATTAAATAACGTATCTAAAAATATTTTGTGAAAACCAATTCGCCTCTAACATAATCTTAAAAAATAATTAATGATGTTTATCTTAAATGAAAAAAAAAATTAAATATTAATGAGTCGCTTTTATTTATGAACTAAAAAAAAAGTAATTTTTACTGTACGTTTTATAAATACAAGGAAGATCACTGATATATTTTATTACTTGTAATATCATGCACTATTGGTGATTTTTGTTAAATTTTTAATTATAATCTTTATTTTAAACAAGAAATAACCTGGGAAGAAGAAAAGCACACTTTGCTGTTCACGCAACTATATATACTACGTATTAAAAATGCAATTTATGCATCATTATACATCGGGCCATCTGCTTTGGCTGTGGCGACAAATGCCTGAGACCGTAATGCACTAATAATAAATTAAGCAAACAGTCTACCAAGTATTTGACTTTTAATCTGAAAGAGTTTTTAGTCTGCACAATTAAGTAGAAACAGTCGAGTTAGGTAAGACGAGTCATTGACGGGTGAAGAAATTGAAATGACTTGCAATTGATAAATAAAAAAAATAAGTGCAATACGTTTATACTTCACTGCATCATCATTCATAACAAGCATTTCAGTAAGAAAATATTTCTGCTTATCTACGGATACAAGAAAGGTAAACATCGATCGCAATATTTCATCCCATCCTCATACCGACGTACGGAAAAATGAAAATTAAATAAAAGCATATAAAAATCGTGAGCTTTTAATATGAAGCCTTATGTTATAATATACATTGGTTTGTGCTCGCGATCAGTCACGTGGTAAAAACAAGCATGAATTTTGAAATTATAAATTTTAATACATGGGAACACAAAATTTATTTTGAAAAATATTCTAAAGATGATTTTAAACATAAATGACCCATTTATATAATAAAAGTAGGAATCATTAACGTTTATACTACGCAATTACTGCACAGACATAGACTCTGCTAAGCATTAATAGGTTCTGCTTACTATAACTAGTCACTGTATTGTGCACATCAGTTGTATGATCTATTTTAGAAACAAAATTACTGAAGCAATACAAATTTTTTACGAAAAGATATTTCGGTGATATAATTATATAATAATTATATTCATAATATCATAAGTTTTTCTTTATTATTGTGAGATGCACTATTTGCAAACAATTTGAAAAATAAATGTTTAATTATCATTTTATACTGTTCGTTACTCTAGAAGATTTTAAATTATTTAAAAAAAAAGCATTCCAGATATGTTGCTATATTTAGGTGTCGAAATATGCTTACCTTAAAGATAAACCTCATGAGGTCAAGGGTAGCCGGATGTTTCATGTTCTCCTCGACATTTTCCTCGAGGGGTGTGGTGTTGTCCCTTTCCGATTTACTCTGTAGAAACAGATTACAATTTTTCTGGAATTGCATAATAAGTAATAACATCTCTTAACATGATCCAGTGCCATGAAAATTGATATTCAAACAAAAATTTAAAAGCTCTAGTTTTACAGTCTTGCAAGACATTTTTATTGGTCTGCCTGATCATTATTTTAGCTACTTGCATTTATTTTTCTCAAAATCAAGCACTGCATTTTGAAGGATCTCAATCACAACACATGAAAAAATATAGCTAATCAGTTAGTATTAGAAAATATCAACAATTCATTGTTCTGGTTCAACTAAAACATACAAAATAGTCATTTGCATTCCACTCAAAGTGTGTTCTAGGGAATAGAATCAACCACCAATATACTAAAAATGGGAATAATAATAATGATAATAATAATAACAATAATAATAATAATATGTAATAAAGTTTTGTTGTGTTATCTTTTGACTGGTTTAATTTTAACAAATTCAATGTAATTACTTATTGAAATTCTTAATAAGTCAAAAAATAACAGTAGAACGCTTCACAGTGGACTGACATGTATATAGTGATGTTGTCTTTTGACTTATGAAATTTTAACAAATTTAATGTAACTAATTGGGTGTTTCTAATGAAAAAATTGTTTGATTTCATTAATTACCAGGTAGATAAACGAAAAATATTTGACACGTATTTTTTTCTTTTTTGGTTACAAATAAGAATTGAAGAAGATACAAGCGTTTTGAAGTATCGCATGACGTCATAAAGGTAGTAGAATTTACTACCTTGGGGACATTTACACTCCCGGATTTTGATACGCTTTAGCTCCGTCAGTTTTTGCGCATAAGAAAAAAGAAAAAAAAACCCGGGTGTAAGATTTTTTGATAATCTACCTGACGGACTAAATGGAATTTTTTGATGAAAACACCCAATTATTGAATTCCTTGATAAGTAGTAAAAAATAACAAAAGAACGCTTCGCAGTAGACTGTCATATACGGCGTTGTGATGTTATCTTTTGTCTCATTAAATTATAACAAATAAAATGTAACTAATTATTAATAAATTCCCTGATAAGGTTCACCAGTACGTTTGTATGTGATTAAAAAGTCATAATGTTATGAATTCTTATAAAGTGGATTGCACATGACCATTAGACAACTATTGATGATGTATTATTCCTTAAAATTATTCGACTCATCATTCAAGTTATTAATAATAATAATAATAATAATAATAATAATAATAATAATAATAACGATAAATAAAACAACACAAGCTTTCTTTCGTGCTAGGCAAAACTGCATTCGCGTTAACCGGAAAATCACAAAAATAGTATAGTGTGTGTGATTTGGCTAGTCGCCCGCATGCAGCAAAGGAGGCGTTACGACTCATCATAATAGAGACGCGGCGATGGTTAGGTATACGTAAAATCGTCGCGTCGTTGTTTACAGAGGCAAAAATAACCAAAAGATGTCGAAGGGAGAGATGAAAAGGGGTGCCAGGAAGAGAAGGAGAAAAAGTATTCTTCAAAATTGTGTAAGAGCTAGAGATTAACGATATCGATGAAAAGTATACCTGTTTAGAGGAGCGAGACACTTGATAGCGGGTAAGTAGAAGATATTTGGTACTCACGTGCAGCTTGTTGAAGCATACGCCGACGAGTTTGCCGGTTTTCGTGTCGAATGCGCCGATGCTCAGGCCGTCGGCTATGATGCTACCGAGTAGATTGGCGAAGCCCTTGTGGTCGGTGCCACCGGGCACGTCGGCGATGCCGAAGCCGATCGTCAAGCACTCCTGGAAGGAGGTGTTTATCTGGAGCTTGGTCGCCTCCTCCGAGTGTTCCTGACCGAGCACCCTGTACGCGATCAGACTCGTGTCCGTTTTTTTCGACATTTTTTGGAATGATCGGGGCGATGATAGTAGCAGTAACAGCAGTTGTAAATACCAAAAGTATCAGAGCTAATCTGGAGATGATGTTTATTACGATGTTGATGATGATAATGATGATGATGATGATGATGATGATACTAGTGGTGGTAGTGGTTGTAATAGTTGCAGCAGTGTCAGCAGCAGAGTTCGACTGAGCGCCAGCCAGCGCAGGCAAATAGCTCCAACACTGTGGGGACGCACACTTGGCCTTTGTAACGTGCGTGCGAGCCCCACTTCATTACTATCAGTCAGTCCTATATTATACTTACCAGCTTCGCATCGCACAGCGCCCCGCGCACTCGACTTACAATCCATATGTATACCTAACTATCTACTTACTACCCACCTACCAACTTACTTACCTACTTCGTGTCATCGTCTTATATATATATTATATACATCCAATACTTACCTATCCTACCTAGGGTACCTATGTGCACGTACGTAAATATACCCTCTCCGTATATATATACACCCTATACCTACTGTTCTGTACTATATTGCTCAGTCAGTCCGTCCATCCGCTTTTGCTAGTCCGTTTGCTCGTCACTTGATGTTTCGTACACACTGCACATCACTATTGTGTATGTATGAACAATTGCTTGTATAGCAACCGCATCAGAATTGCATATCGTATAACATACAACAAGTATATATTTATAGGTTTTCATCTGTACACATATATTTGCGGTCGCTCGTCTTATTGGCTCACAACTCGTTTTCGGCTCGATTTTGCCATCTTTGATATTTTACATATTATATACCTTTGCATAATACAAATGTTGTTGGCAGTTGAACAGTGTAAGCACACCTCTGGGCTATAGTCGATATTATATTGCTTTACTTATTAGTGGACAATTTGCAGGTGCGCGTATACGAATTTATAAGTTGCGAGCCTAATGCAAATGTTACTATGCAGAATAGGGAACTTGATGCATGCGGCAGGGTTCACTCAACCAATACTTTCTATCGCTAGAGTGATCTCAATTGATCGTGTATCGATTATAATATCGTCAATAAATAACGAGTAAATTAAGAAATAAATTATTCCCTGAGCGTGTTAATCAAGCTCTCATTCAAATCAGTATCACATAATTATGACGTCAGAACTTCTGAATTTTTAGAGGTTCCTTGAGTTGAGACCTCATTTTACCATATTTGAACACGCTTTGTCCGAGACCTAAAGCAGACTGTGAGAGCAAATAACTGAGCTGAGAACTTAAAAATATTTAATTGTAATGATCAGCATTCTTCAAGCAATATCAGGAAATCTAATGAAAGTAATTTAGACATGTTATGAGGTTACATTACTCTCAGTGAGTGGTACATAACCATATGGTGGTTCGTGGTGTTTAAGATAATAAAGTTAATTCCGATTTTTGCTCACCCATAGAAACAGAACTAACCCTAGAATATTGAGGAATTCTGACGTCATATCACGTGAATATGACTTGAAATTTCAATTGATTACTATAAATTCATCACGCCATATAAAATCAACTGTTTGACACGCGTATTCAAAATACCATTTACTACTAAAAAAATATAAATTTAGAAAACGTGCAAGTTCTCTATTCACTTGGCTGTTGGTCATTATTTTGGAGAACGTTTTAGGAAATCATCAATGGGTTTTTTTATAGTACATTACGCTCCTAGGACACAAACCACAAACTGGAGCGCCCGAAGGGCGCGGTTGTTGTATGTTTGTGCCCGAGTGGCGTATATCATTTTTCCTACCTCGGGAACTCTTGCAACCCTGGTACACCTTTGGTAGGAAAAACAGCGTTCGCCCCTCATCTCCATCCGACAAGGGGGGTTCCAACGGTCCTTCGGGCGTTGCTTCGCAAGCGCCCTCGGGCCCAGGGACCGCCCTGGAGAGATGCACATTTGTGAAGAAAACTACTATTACGAACCTTGTTACGTCCCTCGCCTACGGCTCGTGCCGTGAACCTCTCGGTTCCCAAATTAAAGCCTTTACAATCTCGTACGAAAACTACTATATCTGCATGTATCTACTTATCGTTAATATTAGAGATTAACGAAAATTCATGTGATTCGAGATGAGTGAAATCATAATATGGTGTAAAACCGGTTGGATGCTTGTTATACAGAGTACTGATCGTAAATTTGACGAATGGCAAAAATTAAAAATTCATATTATACAGAAGCAAGAACCTTAAAATAAAGCGTAGAGTTCCCGACGACCATATTTAAAAATGTTTATGCCACTCAGTGGTACTCAACCAATTCAGTATAGTAGATATTAATTGATATTTCAAACAATGGTTTTTAATTATCGTTAGTTGACACTTAAATAACCTCAAAAACCTAAACATTAGAAAACTTACAACAAAAAAATTAAAAATTTCAGCATAATGCGAAAAGGTTGAGTAAATCTTCATAACTCTATAGATATACCAAAAGCATGGCAAACTTTTTTTATATCGAGATAACTTTAAAACGGTACGGGCCATATTTCTAATCTTTTAGGAGATGAATCATAGTAACATTTCTTATATTGCAGTCGTTTTTTGTAATGATTGTAAATATCGTTTTTTTATCGATTGAAACCTTACTCGTTGGGAACTCAGGGGTTGGATTCACATGTTAAAAGAGTCAACTTTGAAGCTTTATACCTTCAAAACGGTACGGCTGAGATGACTGAAATTTAAATATAAGATACATTGATACCTAAAGCACTTATCTTCAAAATTTGAAGACAATCGTGAATAAAGTGATTTTGGCATGAACGTCCTTAAATTGTTACGATCCTACTACCACTGCTATTCAGCAGTAAGAACGCGACTTGAGTAAGAATATTTTTATCTTCCCTCCTGTCCTTTTTATTAACTATCACTGCTTTCCAAGCCCCATAAAAGTTAGCATTTAATTCAGACACAATAAATCCCCAGTTGTTGACTTGTATCTTAGAAATGGATGCCAATAGATGAATTAGCGGCTCGGTAGAGTGAATGTTTTTTCGAAACTTCCATAAAAAAAGCACGAGCTCAAAATTGCAGTAAATGAAGCGCTGATTCGGAGTAATTTGTTTTCTCAAATTTTTCATAGAGTCATCTCAGGTGATTCTGGGAGTAAAATAGTTTATCTTTATTGTAATTATATAAATCGAATAGCAACATTGCAAGTACAAAATAGAAGAAAAAAAAATATTCTTTGAATCAGCGCTTTCTTCACTGCCATTTTGAACTAGCGCTTTCTTTTACCGAGACGTTGATATTTACCTTCATAAGTCCTAAGATTTATGTCAGGAGATTAAAAGCGAGTGATTTGTGTGACTTCTTGTAGTATAATTTTTTTTAATAAATAAAATGTAAGTGTGTGATTGATACCTTTAAATTTCAAACTCTGCAGGTGTTAACTATTTATAATCCCTAAAGATACCGCGTATCTCTGGTTTTTTAAACAATTGGAACTTACGGTTTAGCAACTATCTTACTTATCCGATTGCGTCGTTGAGTTCAAGCTAGAATTTTATTGAAGACGTAAGTCTGGAATGACTTGATTTCACGCTTTCACTCCAAATAACGATTTAATTTTGATTTGATTCCATATTTTTTGAATTTTATTTTACTTCAGTAATGGCAGCGTCCTTTGGCCCTATTAATTTTTTTTTTGCTCTTTTGTTTCTTTTTACCTATAATTTCAGTTTGCAAATAATATTGAATGCGACCTTTCGATGTTTCCTTACATAGCCTATAAGAGGTGCTTGAAGCCCTTTCACTGAAGCTACTTCGGTTGTACTGCCGTGACACAACTATATTTTGGACCCCGAGTCTCATTGAGTTGGTGAATATAAATCAATGTTTTCATTCGTAGCCTTACGGACTCTTGGGATTGACGTGCAAATTCAAGAAATCGGACCAAAATTAATCTGTAACGCATAACTCGGAGAGGGGGGGGGGGGGGGCATATGCGCTGACTACCATGAATCCACACTTTACTAAGCATCTCATAAGTTACGGGTAACTATTGTGTGATATACATGGTCGTGCCGATTGTTAATCGTAAGCAAAACCTCGCGTGCACTTCGATACCCCTTTCATAGACGTTAAACGATCACGTATCAGTGCCAGCGCCGGCAATCAAGCTCACACGCTCACACACGCGCGCGCGCGCACACACACACACACACACACACACACACACACACACGCGCGCAAGGAATTAAAGAGAAAGAATAAAGTAGAATTTATAAAAAAAAAGCTATTACAATAATATGATACGACGGTAATTTCATTTTCGGACGAATCTCATGCTAACGCACTAAAGATAATACTATTTAATCATCATATCGATAAGTTGCAAAAAAAAGTGAAATGGCTATAGTTTGGCTTGATAACTGTATTTATAACATGTAGCATACACGATGCGACGCCAGTTTGAATCAGCAATTTCATATCGCGTGTAAATCACGTTGTGCGACAAGTACTTATTACGTGCTAAGCTTGCGGTTGTCAATGTTTCCTGCAAGCTACTGTTGTCACAATCATCACCATTGTCGAATCATCATCATCATTGACATCGTCATCGTCACACGATAATCATTATATTTTCGGACAGCCACGTCGTAACTCTGTGGTATCAAAATTTTAGATGCTAATTATACGTGGCTTTTTTGCACGTGATCATCAAAGATTAACATTGTTGAACTTGCAATTTCCGTTTGAACTTCATTGATTCGTCGCATTGGATTATTAAATAATGTTTATCATCGCTGAATCTGGTTCGCATCCGCCCTGTGTCAATTAAGAATTGAGTATAGCGTTAATTTTCGCGTTGCGGCTTGGATCTGTGACATAAAATTATACGGCGAACGAGAGTAGGTATAAAGGCCTTCTTGTTGTTGTTAATATCCAGCAGTTAAGGAGCGCTTACTTTTTTTACTTGTTACACGTACAATTAAAACGATATTTTTACCAACAAATGAAAATGAGATGAAAAAAAAGAAGAGAAAAATTACTCTCATGTGCAATGCTTTGCACTTCGTAGGGAAAGAAAACCGTTTGCTCCCGTAAATTGATCAGCGTTAAGCACACGTATATATATACATATATATACCTTTTACCGGCATCTCATATAAGCCATTATCGCGTGCATTTGAGCGTGTATTGTAATTTACCCGCTGGCTATTAACTGATTGGGAATAATCTTTTTTTCTTGAGATATCGAAACGTAATAATAGCCTGTAGATAGCCTATTTTCCGAGGTATTTTATAAGTACGAGGCATATTTCATGTAGTTTTTCCTCCTGGCTCGGCTGCGTTAGCCAACCGAGTGTATATTAGTAATCATAAGTTATGAAACTGAACGGCCAACAATTGAGTGCTGATAATTTTTTAACGTTAAACTGATGAAAAAACTAAATTTTTTTCTCGAAACGCAGATGTTGGATGTGTAAAAAATAAAATTAGATTTCTGTCTCTCTTCTCTTTTTGCTACTAATAATAGATACTCTACACTCTACAGTAGTAGTACAAGAGTTTCTCCCGTCACACTTCATCCAGGCTTCAGGTTGACGGTGCAATAGTATTTAAAGGAACTGCAGTTTTTTTTTTTTTAGAATGATTGAGGGGCATACGATGCATTTGAATACGTATATCGGTAAAAATAACTTGGAAACTATTTGAATAAAGTTTCATCGAGATAATACCCCGTTTCAATGGTCTATGATTCTATCTCATGAAAATTGTTCTTTTTCTAGAGTATCTTTGAATTTTGTCTTGAAACTGCGCATTTTTATGCAAACTTTGACCTGAATTGCTTGAGTGGTGTAATGCATAGAAATCTATTAGGATATGAAGTATAAGTCAAGCTATCAAACTTCAACTGAAACGATTCCCTGTTATTAAAATTTTTCTGAACGGGAACGCAACATGATTACAGTGATTATTACATTACCGGTTTTGCCCGGAACGAAAGTTGAAAAGAATTTAAATAGCAGAATGCATACATGATATAATGCACTGAATCACAATGCTTTCCACATTGGGCACTTATAATAATAGTATAAAATAATGAAGCTGACAGGTATAACCAGTGTTGGGCAGTAATTGAAAAATTTCATTGATTTTAATTACTTCAATTGATTCGTAATGAAAATCATTTGACCCTTAATTACTTCTATTTGAAA
>JAPYYV010014771.1:0-10738 GCA_030522625.1 Copidosoma aretas
TTTTCCCATCAAAATCGCTATCGTCATGAATTTGATTGGGACGGTGTTGAGATTGTTGATATTGAGAACAATTATCGTAAACGACTTCTCTCTGAGATGGTATTAATAAAACATACTAAGCACAGTATTAATAGAAAATAAGACATAGATACTCTCAATAACGCATATCTACCATTATTATCAAAGCTGTAAATTCAATACATTTAGTTGACTTATACTCGGCGTACACAGAAACGGTCATTCGAACATGCATTACACATATCAATTTTCGACAGTCGCTGACGATCTCGCAACGTAGGCAGGTAGAATCCCTACGACGATATTTGACTAACAGTCAAATAATACAACGTTTTTATAAGAAGGTACTTATCGCTTCAGTTATATTGTATAACGTGTCTTTCCCTTTCTCAATCGTTACGCTTTTTATTGACATTCAGTGTGTGATTATGAAATTGTAATTTTTAGCCTGATGAGGCTGGCACATCAAGCCAGCGAAACGTTACTTCATTAAATAATTTTTAGTTTTAAATTGTCTCGAATAATTTCTTCGGACCTTTATCCACAACTGTTCGCTTGACTACGTACTTCAATAACGTAGTAAAAATTTTTTTAGAAAAGAATGAAAATTCTGCGCCTGGACCAAGTAAAAAAGATTTTATTATTAGAGATGTAGTAGATGTACGTAAGAGATATTTACACGACACATTAGATGATTTGTTTTTAAAATTCAAAGCTAAAGAGTCGTTCAAAATTTTCCGTTCTTTATTTTACATAGTATGTCCTTAGTAAATTGTCAGACGTAAAGTAACAGATAGAGAAACATGTTAATGCAAAATTCATGCAATCATTTATCTGATGTTACAAAAATTAGTAAAATTAAACGTACTGTCGACGGCTAGTTCAAAATCTTTTACAGAATTAGTAACATTTGACTCAATGTCTAAAGGATGTATGTATCGTAAATGCGAAGCTTGTCGTGATACGTGCGTTAATTTATCAAACGATTCTCAGCCAACATTTTTTTATCAGTAGAGTAGTAATTTCGTTGTTTGATTGGTGCCAAAGATAAAATGTATCACCTCAGGTTCACGTCAAAACAAAAGATAGAGTGCAACACGAATGATTTGATCAAAGAATTCAACTTTCGTATACCAGATTACTTGAAACATGTATACAATACTGGACATCAGTATAAACTTATGAAGACTTTACAAGGAAACTTGGATCTTGACGAAGTTAGTATGGTGATAGACTTTAGTGAGGATTATTATTGTAAATATTCAGAAGAAATACAGAGTGTACGCTTTGGAGCTTCCCGAAAACAAATGTCTCTGCATACGGGAGCTTTTTTTTATGAAGATTCTTAAACGTTTGAGGTTAAATGTACCTTTTTTTGTTCTGCATCAGATAATTTGAGACACGATTCTTGTGCTGTGTGCGCTCATCTACAGCCTGTAATTAGATGTATAAAACAATTAGTTCCTAAGTTGAAGAAACTTCACATTCAAAGAGATGGTCCATCAACCCAATATAAAAACAAGACAAATTATCAAGCATCCTGGAATTTTTCGACAGCAGGCCAAGGAAAGCGTTGTGCTGATGGCACAGGTGGTACAGTCAAATCACTTTGTGATAGAGCGATTTCTTTTGACGTGACATTTCGACAGCCAGTAATATGATTGAAGTCGTTCAAGAAAGTGATTTAAAAGTACAAATAATTTTAATTTCTGAAAATGACATGAAAAATATTGATAAATTATTGGAAAATACCAAATTGCAAGTGGCACAAAATACAATAAAAATCTACCAAGCAATATGGATGTAACAAAATGAAGATCGGTTTTTTTTTAACACGCGTGCGTCAATCGCGTTTCCCTCACACTAGTTGCGTAATATACTATTTCCAGCGATAGTTTGAGCAAAAAGTAATTTTTCTCTGTCAGACGTTTTTTTTTCTTTATTTTTTAAAAGCTGACTTTCAAGTACTTATCCGTAAAGTAATTTCTTCTTAATAGCTAGCTTACCCTCTTTAATTATTTTATCGATTTTTTTTACAATTTTCGTTTCGTTCACATTATTTGCTCTGAAATATTTTTATTGATTTCCAAATTTTTATTGATTTTCGATGTTCGTGTTTATTTTTTACAATTTTTTTACTTGGCGTCGCAAAGCCATATCTCTTTTTTTACAGTTTGTTATTGTCTTTTCCCAACGTAAAATGCTTTTACTCATATTAGAATCGTTTGATTGTACTTTTGTATTTATATTTTCTTGAGTCAATACAGGTGTATCGTTAGCAAAAGATTCTCGCAAAGATGTATTCGAATAATTGGCTAGACGTGATTGAGACCCATCAGAAGCATTTACCTTATCAGAAGTATTATTTTTGTTTGTTTTTTTTTTCTTCTCGTGACTTCATCGTAGTGCTTTACTGATAAATTACCTAACCCATTAAAACGTCGTTTTACACTTGCGGCATCAGGAGAGCTGGATATTCTACGTTTGGCAGGAATATTATGGTCATTAATTTGGTTCATTGGTTTCTCATGGGCTTCACGTTTATTCAAGATTTTTTGCTCACGTTTCCGGCATCAATTTTACTCTTCCCTCTGACTTTTTGCGCCTTATTTATTGTTGGCTAAGTTTAAGGTTCCATTCAACTTCGTTTATAAGGTAAACATAGAATTGTGAGCTACCCATTTTTTTTTAGTAAGTGTTCGTAAATACTTACCTTTTTTAAGTTCGAAAAAATAGTCTAAATAATTCTAACATGGAACGTAATAAAAGCACCCGATTGTCTGACCGGATGTTTACAAAAATGAACAGCCTGATATCTATAAATACCATCTCGATAAAGTAGAATCCTGGTTTGACTGTAGTTGATTGATAGATACTTTATTTTTGAAAAAAAAAGTAAGAAATTTTTTTTTTAATTACTGACAATTTTTTTCCTACTTTTGACCATTTTAAAAAAATCTATACTACTTGCTACTTTTCAATCTTCACTACCACATCTACATTCTACTTCGGCAGCAAATATAATTTTAAACCATTACAATCGGTTATTTTTTTCTCGAATTATATTATTTAGAACAAAAATATAAGCTGGGTCACACATTGCGCCGGAACTATAAATTAAAGAGGAGTAAATACGAGTTTTCTTAACAAGTAAAGAATTTTTTAACAAAAATATATTTATGGCCCATTTATATTCCAATTAAAAATAATAACAGTGGTAACAACTTATATTGACCTTTTTCACGTAAAATTTTCGATGTGCCATCAAAAAATGTATTATTTTAAAACTAGTCTCGTTTTTTCATTACAACTTCAAAGTGTTTCTATTCTTTATTAGTTTAGGGCCTATCATCGAGACACGGCTTTACATTTTTGTTTTTTCAAGTATTTGAAGATAAGACAAAAAAATTTCCCGTAATTGAAGGGCTGCGTCTTAAAAGTCCATAAAAAGAGACTTACATGATTTTTTTTAAAGTTGACTTCACTCACTAAAATACGTATAAATTTTTTTCTAATTGAGGGCACACTATTTAGCCATTGATATGTTTTGTAGAGAGGTTTAAACTAGTAAACTTCGGTATTATTATGCCAGTATATTGTGGGCCGCGCAAATAAAGTTGTTAAGAATACGAAATTTTTCTTGAGCTTCAATAGATTATTTCGTGTATTTTTATCTTTAATCACTAATAGAAAAGGAAAAAAGTAATTTATGGCCTTTAATACGTGCATACACATTATTGTTTAGGTGAATAATAGTGGAAGAAAATTTATTTGACTTACGAGATTAAATACAAAATTTTCAAGCTCAATCTCAGGATCACAAAGGTTAAAAATTTGGTGGATTTGCCTATATAATACGAGTTCCTTTTCGCGAATCGAAAGATATATATGAATTATTGTTGATTGATTATTTATGTCACACGATCAAAATAGCCTCAAGGAACAATATTACAATCACATTTAAATACTTTTTTACAAGCTTTACCCTCTAAAATATTCAGTTTTATCGATCTAGACCCCAAAAAAATTTTTAAGAAGAGTATTTGCAGAGTGCTTTTGATAAAAAATGTTGGCTGCTTCCTATATGTATCTAGTAGAAGCTGCCTTTATTTTAGCTGGCTACAGATAAATAGCTGTAGAAACGCTGTTTTTTGAATAAACGACGTGACCTCCTAATTTTTCTAAATAAATACAGCCATTGTTTCATTATAGGAAAAATATGGACACAGCTCTTTTTTCGATAGATGTCTATTCTATTACGTTTGTTAACATTTCTTTCTATTGAAAGCAATGTTTAAATTACTAGTTTAGTGATTTATATTGCAAGGTATAATGACGCAGCATTATTTATTGCGATTTATTTTAAAGCTTATCACTAATACAAGTAAAAAACAAATATAATTTGAGACATGTGAAATAAAGTGAAATGTAAAAGAAAAAGAGGAAGCAGTGTGACGCAAGTAAGACTTATTATTGAAAAATACTTTAATTGAGTAAAAAACTTGACCATTCATTAGTAATCCAAAAAAACGAATAGTCATATGTGTTTTAGGAGCTCTAGATAAGAAGAAAGTTCTTATGAAGTGATTAGTGAAAGTCTGTATTAAATAGGTAAGAAAATAAAGGTAAGATGATACAAGAAAAGTATTGGATGTAACATGATATAGTTTCGCAATAATCCAGCCAAAATAACTCTGTAGCATAATCAATATTCCAAATTACGTGTCAGGAAAAAAATAAAAATTTTGTGTACACCTTCAAGTTGGCTTGGGCGTTTTTTACTGAAATGAGGCAAATATTCACAATTTAGATACAATATAAATGAAGAATACTAAATTAATTCGCGACAAAAAAATACCATGGTTAACTTCTTTATTTTTAAAAAAATTGTTCCCAAATTCTCGGCACTTTAACATGCAATATTATAGGAATCATCACTAAAACGACTATAACCCCGAAAGTGAATGACAAACTTCTGGAAATTAAATTTTTATTTGTATTTTTTTCTTATAAGAAATCTGTCAGAATTGTAAAAATTCTATGATGATAACTTGGATTTTGAGAAAATTGAAAGACAAGTAATTTATCGGCTTCTACACATGCGCAGAAAACAATGACGTTTTCTTATTATTATTGTCATCGTTTTTTTATAACTAGTTAGGCCAATTAAACTCTCGAATGTAAATATGTGACTGATATATTTATTTATCATGATGAGCAAAAAATATTTTTATAATCCTTAGAATATTCTAATGCATCTCGCTTGGTACGACACCAAACGCCAAAGCCACCTTAAAATAAATTATTGTGTATCTTATGTACCCTCAGAAACGAGAAAAAATTGTGTAGAAGTACTTAAACCTTAGTGATACTTTTTTGCAGTGCTAAAGATTATAGTAATACATTTTTTAAACACTAAGTAAGCATTATACGTAAGACTTCCACTTCATTTTCACAGCAACTTCTCATTTTGATGCTGAAAAACATTAAGATTCTATTTTATTAGAAATCCAGCTTGATAGTCAAGCAGAAATTTATACTTAAGGTATTCCGAGCATCAGCTATAATAGCCATAGTACATAGGGAGATGTATTCAGTCAGAGTCAAGCATGATTTGTGTTTAAACCACTGATACTCGGGCATACTCGTATATTAATGGATTTATATACAAATTTGGAGATAATTATGTAGGTTTTAGTGGGTCTACTATCTTCGATCTAAGTTTCCGAAAACTCACGTTAAATTATACAAAATGTTAACCAAAAAAATTACAAAATCCTTATAATCAATTGCAAAAAGTGTTTGAGGAATATGCGAAAATCGACTTGCTATTTTGTGTCTCGAGAATATGTGTACAAAATAATAAATTTTAATATCCAATAGATGAAACGCAGATGCTATTTTATGAAAAACGTCGCGCCGCAACACGTTCATCTTACCAATTCTTTTCAAAACTTTTCAAAAATACCGTCAAGCTATGAATTTTGAAGTACTCATCCATTGAAAATTCGACAATTGTTTCCGCTGTTTCCGAAAAAATTATAACCTAGAAATGTACAGAGCACAATTTCTTTAATCGACAAAAGTCTGTCATAAATTTTATTCAATTACAAAATTTTTTGGCACAGTATCGTTTTATTGCTTTTTATAAACATCCGTATAAAATTTCCAGTCAAAATATTAAGTAGAAAAAATTCTGATAACAATTTGGTGAAACTTTGTTGTTCTGCCACTCGTCCCTTGGCTGTTATTTGGTTATATTTTCTCCTATAACTTCTGGAATCGTATGGTCTCCTATCCTTGTTTTGTAGAATATATATATATATTTTATGCATCATCAGTGGTGGTCATTTCATAGTCTCTCTCTCTCTCTCTCTCTCTCTCTCTCCCTTTTATACTTTTAAATTTTACTTGAATGTAAGAATTTTTTTGTATTTTATATCAATAGTTTTACTAAAATTTTAGTGAAAAATTTTTTTTAAAACCATTAAAGAGAAAGTTTATACGAAAATTAAACAAATATTCAAACGTTGTAATACTAACAAAAAGAAAATGAATTTTTGTTTCATTTTATCTCTATCATTTGTCTCGTTGACAGGTGCGTCCATATACAATGACGCTATACTATACACAATATTAAATACAGTGTCACGAGATGAATCATTTTTTTTTAAACACTATTCGCACGTGTGGTAATTGATGTAAAATTCATACGATTTAGCGACTTTTTCTAAAATATATTCAACAAATTCCTTCTAAACACAAGGCATCACTATCGAGACACTATTCATCATACGCATATTGCAATCAATACATTTCACAATAAATTTATTTAAATAAATGATTGTAACTTGTTTTATTATAAAAGGATGACTCGATGTCCGTACGGTTTTTAACACCTCCACTCGTACTTGCTCTCGTGTTCTCCTCAATTTCGTGTCCTTTTCATTACAACTGGTTGTAAAACTTAAGGTCTAATCAGTACCACAAGTTTTTATATCGTCCAAAGGCTATATTATAGCGGGATAAGATGGTCAAAATTGCCCCATACTGGATATTTTTTTGATATGAGCCGTTCAAAAGGACATATTCTAATATTCCTTCAGTAAAATTTTTAGCTTTTAAGGAGGTAATCGAGTGCTTGAAACCATGAAACAAATACATATCTACATCCAGCACTTTAATCTAATCTCATACGTCTTTAATAAAAATTTTCTACATGAACGCAAATCGAGGATGTCTGACTCTCATTTATCAGCAAAAATATTTAAAATGGCTTGTAAAATGTTAGGAGTCGATCTGAAGGATTAGACCTATAAACATCGAGTACTTAGATCACGGCCGATTGGTGCTGACAGTGCTATAAAATAATGATGATAATATGATTATGGTAGCAATGTCAATGCTATATAATTATAATAATAACGATAATACAGAACATCTCTTTTTGCAATTACAAAAATTTTCTAAAAACTTATACGGCAGACTTACGGATTATAGGACCTTCAAAGGATTTATTTACTCATACAGACATGCATAATATAGCACTGGAACACGTAAATAAGGTTAAGAGTTACAAGCCACTACACACAAAGTAAACCACCTCCTGGACTTCGCCTGAAATTTTCTCAGTGCTCAACCAGGATACGGATTTGACGACCTAGGACCATCGAAAGAACAAGAAGCGTCATCTATATCTGCTTAATCTATGACCAACAGTGATCCAGGAAGCCCGAAATATTATCGAAATTTGTGCTCCCCTCGAAGTTTCACGGAATCAATTCGTATTTTAGCTTATTTTATCCGTAAGACCTTAATCTATAAGGATTTGAATTCCTCCGACGTACATATACTTTACATATATATATATACTAGTAAGGCTTTGCTCCCTGCGCGCTTCGCGAGCCAACCTCCCATATGACAGCTTCTGGACAATAACCTTAAAACGACATATTTTTATTAAAATGATTTCAACTGTGACATTCTCTAAGGCTATAAAGGTAATCCTTAAAAAATAAGAAGTTTTCTGTGTGACGCCAAGGCAACCCATTGCAAAAGTTCTGAATACTGACTGAAATCAAGGTATAACACTTAAAAATTCAGTTTGCTACACATATACACCAATAGAAAGGGAATATTCTAAATTAAAAAGTAAGTCACTCGTAAGGAAAAAAACATTTTTTTTGTGTCTATAATTTAGATGTTTTGGTTAAAATAAGATTACTAAACCTGTGCGATTCACCTACTTATTCTTGTTTCATGATTTTAATCTATATTAAGTTAGTCTTGAAGTTACCTGGATATAGTTATGCGAAGGTATTACACTATGCATAGGTGTACTTACGTATATCTCTGTGGTGGAGCCATATATTTTGCGCGACTTGTGAGGTTAGAGCAGGAGTACCTAGGAGGGAGCAGTGCCAGGAGAAATGAGAACGTTCGGCTTACGATGCACTGAACTATATTAAATCTTAATTGTACAACCCGAAGACAAGGGTCGGTGAGGGGGGAGAGGAGGGCGGAGAAAATAATTCTTTGATCATACGAAACTCCACCACATTTTTAATTTGCAGTTACATAAGTTTAGATAATAAATCTGGGGTAGACAGAATTTATTTTGTACTTCAGGAATATTCTTGTCCAACTGCATTCCAAACTTTCACTTTGTAGCTTAAATTGATATTTGGTGATACCATAATTTATAGGATTATATAATGGATCTCTATTGAAAATTCTAATCCACAATATATATTACAGCTTCTGCTGTTCTTACAAATTTGAAATTTGATGCAAAGTTTAGTAAAGTCAAAGTTAAACTTTTTTATACATTTTAGGTCCAGAGGCAAGCACACATCTGAAATTGATACATGTGCATTATTTACTTGAATTAACAAAATTTTATTGTGTACGATCAAACATATTATTCGATAAGTATATATTTACATATCTGCTTTTTATTTAGTCATCGGCATGAATAAAGCAGCTACAAAATCCATGTCAGCTGACAAAATCATTCATTTTTTGTACCAAAATTATGCTAAAAAAATATTTTCAAAAAAAAATTCGAACATTTTTTAAAGCTTTTTGCAAACAACGATGATTTATTAATTAAATTTTAAATATCATGAAGAGAATAATAATGAAATGTACTGTTATGCAACATAATATCAGGAGGGTCTACTGATTAATTCAATGTTCGATGATTTAAATTATATGTTTTGTTCAGCGCATCCACAATCATGTGTTACTGTACAAAAACCCGTAATAAACACTAAGAAAAATGTATATACACAGAGATCTTCCTATATCATATAGTTCTCTGTTCAAGAAATTACACACAACCCCTCCACAGTCCTTCGATCATCCCTCACCGACCCCCCACAAAACAAGGAAAAATTCGGCCTTTTTTCCGTTATTTTAAATAATAACATTTTTAGTACAGGCCCTCTACACCCCACAGCCCCTACCCCCCTATATCCTTGACCGCTCGCTAAACCAATTTTCCTAATCCCCTACCGCTCCTCTAATGACGAACCGCAGAATTGATACATTTCTTGTCATCATTTACATAATAATCATATACATTTCTTGGAAAAATTTGGTCAGTAAAATTCTATTTTATTGTGGATGAACTTGATCGTCCAATTTTTTAATGTTCTTTATAATATAATTAAATTTTAATTTGTAATACACATAAACTTTTTACTATATTTCTGTCCAAAAGAATTATTTACTACAATTTATATTAAATCAAACAATTCATAAAATAAGACATGGATTTAAAACATGATACTGTTAAAATGTAGAAATATACATCTCATACATATTAATACTTCCATCTCATTTTTCGTACCACCCAGGAGGCAAAAATATGGACATGACACATATCAATAATCAAAAATTATATTTATTCATGATTCTTAACACCTAATAATATGATCATAAATTATTTACTCAATTTTATACCAATTTATTTATAAAGATCAAGTTCTTCGTGTGCTCAATTTTTTGTTGTTAAAAGATATAGGAAGGGCCTATTAGGATCAAATAATTAAGCAAGGTGGGATCAATATCACAGATAAATAAGTCAGGTTACCCTACGTTATTACACAGGTATTAGAGGGAATAAGAATGACGGAATCATCTAACGAGAAATATTGAAAATTTAATAAACATTATTTTAGAATAATTAAGCGAATAAGGAAGATTACAGGTAAACTCAAAGAATATTCAAAGAATAATAGATACAAAGTACCAAAATTTAGTTGAAGACTAAAAAAAATGTACAAAAAATTAGCAAACATCAAAAAATGAAAAAAAAACTTAAATAACTAACCAAAATGTCGGATAGCAGAAATTCGAATGCTTTTTCGGGAACGATTGGAAATTTAATCCGAAGAAAAGTAGTTGTGAATGAATAAAATAGCATAAGAGAATCATTTTAAAAATATGTTACGAGACAAAAATAAGGCTTGTTGTACGAAAACAAAAAAAAAAGTATAAGAATTAGCAGTAACGTTTAGTAGGATTTTGACAAAAATTCATCAATAATTAAATGATAGAATGTCCTAGAAAAAAAAATAGGTTGCACTCCGGGAGTGCCGGCAGAAGTAAAAAATTAAACAGTAACGTTGTGCATTTTTGAATATTTTGGAATGGTTGGGGAATAATTTCGCACAAATTGCTTTATTTATCAGTATAAAAGTACTATCATTTATGT
>JAPYYV010014772.1:0-18395 GCA_030522625.1 Copidosoma aretas
TGGCGAACGCTGTTTTTCCTACCAAGGGTGTACCAGGGTTGCAAAAGTGCCCGAGGTAGGAAAAAAAATAATATTAACAAAAGGAAAAAATTGCCAAATTAACAAACAGAATTTTAGAATAATTAAGCACAAAAAAAGATTACAAGTAAACTCAAAGAATAGTGGAAAATAAAAAAGAGAGTACAAATATTGAAATAATGACTAAAAAAAATATATTAAAACAAATTTTTGGAGATTGTAAATTGAGAAAGCCGATAAAAAACTAAGCAACGTAGCAGAAAGCAAAAATTTAAGTGAGTTTTGGAAAGCGATTGAAAAACTAAAACCGAATAAGTAGCATGGGAGAAATCAAGGATCCATAGAAGAATCATTTAAAAATTTGTTAGGAGAAAACAATTAGGCATGTTATACGGAAAGCGAAAAAAGTAGTATGCGAATCAACAGCAAAGTCTGGGAGAATTTTTTCAAGGCTATATAGATCATTGAATTACGGAAAGTTCTAAAAAAAATAGAAAACGTGAAGGCCGCTGAAGACGACGGAATTGTGGGGGAATGTTTCAAAAATCTTTCCATGATTTGGATAATTGAGTTAACAAACATACTTAATGGGTTACAAGGCTGGAGAGGAATAGAAGGACGCTCAAAACTACATGGTAGTTGCGTTAATTAATGTAGTATTTAAGATATTAGCCATTACAATTGCTCAAAGAGTAAAAAAATAGGTATAAATAGTGTAAAATATTAAAGAGAATTTAAAAAAAAAAAAAAAAAACAAGGCAACAGAGCAAAAAAAAGAACAAAAGACAATATTAGTAAACAAAAGAGAGGAAGAGGAAAAAAAAAAATGGGGGCAATAAAATATATGATGTATTCATAGCTTTCTGGATGAAATTAGAGAGAATAAGGATAGGAATAATAAAAATGTCGGAGAGAATCTATAAATGCACAAAAAACAAGAACTTACAGGCCAGACGCTAAGAAATTTATTCAGGACATTAAAAAAGTCAGGGCAAGAATGCCCATTAAGCCCGGTACACTTTAGTCTATTTATAGAGGATATAGACGATATAGACGAAGTGGATTTAGAACCGGTACAGAAGGAAAACTAAAAATTTACTGAAATAATAAGATCAGTCAGAAACATAGGATAAGAAGATAATGCAAATATATGCAGAATGGAGCGATTAACATATTACAAGGGAACCTGTAAATGATTTCGGTAAATATATAAGATCTTCCGGAAATCCTATCTTAAATGTTTGATGGCCTTAAAGTGAAGCCTCAATAGCATTGGCTGAACCTAACATGTGATCGACGTGTTATTGGTCATTGCATAAAAGAGCGCTATTTTTAAATACAATTGGTTATTTTTTCATTTGAAAATTTCATACTTAATTAATGTACTTTGATTTTTAGTTTCAAATTTGGCATTTAATAATAATAATAATAATAATAATAATAATATTTATAGTAATGATCCTCTTCTATCTTAAAAATGAGAATAATTTTAAATGTCACATGACTATGATGTAAACAAAACCCACGATTTAAAAAAATGTTAATATGTAATTACAATTTGTATTTGAAGTTTTAACGAAATCCTGTTAAAGTTTCGATTAAAATATTAAGTTGAATGTATTCTTGATTGAATCAAAACAATTAGACATAATATATAATTTATAGTAATAATGCCAAGGTATGTTTTATAACTTGCATACGTAATACGCGTGGTTTTCTTTTAACAGCAGATATAACCGGCAAACCATTTAAATCTAATTTTACACATTTTACAATGTCTACCACCTAATATGGATATAAAATAATAATAAAAGAAAAAATATATTATACTAAAATATAAACATCAATAAATTCATATTAAATAGGGCTTTTTACTTACATTTTACAGGCTGATTATAATAAATTAAAAATATTCAATAGTATATTATGCAAATCAAAGAAAAATAATTCTTTTGTCGTTGAAAAATATTGAAAAAGTGCGCGCGAAGCGCGTATGGCATGCCTAGTATATGTAAATTAGGGAATGCAGAGCCAAGCTTGAACATGGAATAGTATGTTATGCGTTATAAATTTAAATAATATGTCAATGTGAAAAGTAATTCTAACATGTTCCTATATAAAGATGATTGATTCATAAGTCTATTGAATTAATTTTGTCTTAGGTTTTATTGTAAATTAGTCTTAATTTAAGAGAAAATTAATTTTGAGTATTTATGACACAAGAAAGAGGAATGTAAAAGAATGTAAAAATTTGTAAATGAAATAAATAAATACATATTTTCTCTTCGCTAATATTAAGTAATAATTTCGAAATTCCATTATCTTATTAAGGCATAGTCACAATTGATTTTAAAATTTTTAAAAATGATTAAAAAAAGTGCTAAATTAATTCTGTAATAATAATAGTTTTATAAATATTATATACATATAGGTGATTCTTCCGTAACTTGATCAGATGAGCTTCAAATTTTGTTAAAAAAAGTTGGTTAAAAAAATTTTTTCTTTGTATTATTTCCATTGTAAATAACATCTGTAACAAATACCCAAAGTGAATTCACTACCAAGCTTATTCGTCAAAAGTTATATATTACGATTCATTTAAATAAATTTTAGTCAATTTTTAAAAAACATGTCTACTACCAGTGTGTATGGACAAACTGTTTGTACAGTTAAAGTGTTATTACCCGGCTTAAACAAAAATTGGAGTCCAGCCCTATCGACTACAAAAACATTTTGTACAATTTAGTGCCTTTACTTGCAAGTTATAGCGATTTTAAGGAGAGCATCAAACATAGCTGAAAATGAAATTTTGTGGATATTTAGGGAATTTTCGTCATGTTGCTTAAAACCACTGTAACTTTGGATCTGGTGAACGAAATTCAACAAACTTTTTTTTAATTAATTGGGCTTCACTTCGGCTTTTATTTAAGCCTGTTTCAGATCGTGCAACATACATTATTAGTTTGCTACTTGCATTAAAGATGATACTACCATATATTGATGATCTCGCGAAAAAAGTCCGGTTTGCCTAAACGCCGAAACACGTGTCTAATATTTTTGCCCGACAATGCTGTGAAAAAATTTTGGTGTCGATCCGTTGCCTCAAATTTAAATAACGACGAAGCATGACTTTGGGGGGGTTAGAGCTGACAAGGTCGGAACTGTCATTTCGAGCTTTGGAGTGCACGTATAGCACGTCGACTAATTGTACAGGCCTTTCCATTCACAAAGTATCTGTCATTATCAAATAGCATAAGGAAATATAGTTTACAAACCTGAAAAAGTACACCTAGTAGAGGTTCTAGGGGGGGTCGGAACTGGCCGAAATTTTTGTACGCGCGAATGACCTAAAATTAAACGCTTGGTTTTGCAAGGGATCAAAACATCTGACAACGCTGACGCTTTTATTTGTTTACTTTATGTCTGTACTTGAAATGATAACTATTAAGTAGCACTGCATGACTAAATAGCAGGTTTTTTTAAGCGATTTGTGTTCCATCTACGTTTTTAGTGCACATTGTGGGACAAAATGTTTGCAGTGAAAACTCGTACGAATCGATTGATAATTGATGTAAATGTGGTATTAATATATTCCTCAATGCTTATAGTTTACAATGTAAATGTGGACATTTGGCAAAATAGCTTTATTTTTCCGTAAGATGTGCGTTTGTGAGCAAAATTGAGTTTGGGACAGGGGCGGACCTGACATTTCGGCCCTTATTTGGCGATTTACATCCTGAAGGAGGTAATGAATCGGATTGTGACTATATGTTAAAGAAACCTTGCCAAATTTTACGTACAATACTATTTTTACATCATTCAATTTAATTCGTATACGGGTGTACGAGCCCCAGACGCCATCTGAGCAAGTTACGGGGGAATCACCTATATACATGTGTATTAATATTAAACTGAAATACTGATCAGAGACATTCATTAGTATTTAAATAGTAATAATTTTTTGCTAAATCTGTGAACTTATTACATACATCGACTATATTTGGTTAATTGATTTAGCGTTTATTTGATGAAAATCTCCAATGTTACAAGATATCAAATAAAACTATTTATGTTTAATGTGATTTTCATACGGAATGAAGATATGTGAAAACCACATAAAACTTGAATAGTTTTATTTAACACCTTGTGCAACTATATTGCTTTGATTCCTAAGTGAATTTGTATGTACTCATTTTTGATGATTTTATAAACATCGAATAAATATATACATATATATATATATATATATATAAATAATGAGCTTCAATACCGATTAGAGTCATTTACTTGTATTAAATTAGTAGTGATAATTTGATGAACATGTGAACTTATTCAAGCGAATTTTTGTGTTCATTTTGGTTGTATTTGTGAGTACGCATGTATGTATAATTGAAGAATAAATTCTTGGATTAGATACTCAGACATAAAAATAAATATACTAAAATATGGAAGCTGGCACGTGGAGCTTGCAGGAGGTGAAGCTCTACTACTATATATATGTACATATACACATATTTTACCCACCCCTTTTTCTATTGTGGAACTGGCTACAGTAATGCTGATTACGCATTAGATTAGGACGTGTTTGATTAAATAACTTTTGCGGCACATCAATCAAACAACCGATGTAAGAAACAATAAGGAATCGTGCAAATAACTCAGGTACTTCACTATAAATACCTCGAATTACAGTTCGTTACATAAAATGGCTCAAACCAGTTTTCTGCACAAGTCATATGCGGGTACGTGCAAACCAAGCTGTAATACATATATGCCCTCCGGCAACTTTGTTCCGGATTGGGCGATTTTCACCATTCATTTTTCCAGCAGCTCGGTTCGCTAAAACCAGCATATTAAGTACTTGCGGCGTTAAAATCATTAAACATGCTAAAACATGTGCTTTGCAAATACATCAAAACCTTGTACCATTTCCGCTCGTGCAAAAGAAGACGGGAGGAAGTGAGTCGAGAAGAAAATTCTTCTTCTCTTCTTAAAGCGAAGAAGGCCGGACGCGAGAAGCAGAGCATACGTGCATCCACCATCAGTGGCCAAGATAATAATAAATTTCTAATGTATCTCGGCAAATATCAAGCTCTCATTTGACCACCGCTCATAAGAACATTTTAGAAGTTCCCGTGCCCGTGCCGAGCCCACTTTCGCACCATAACCTGAGGTAAGAAAAATATGTATATAAGCCGCGCATTTGAAGCTCAAGCTCAGTTGTCATTCTGCAGCTGAGCCTCGGCAGACCCTGTCCTAATCAGACTGACCTGCTCAAGCTCAGTTGCCATTGAGCATCCTAATTTCGGTAGATCCTGATTGTATCGAGTTTGCTTGATTTGACATATTTAAAACAGCAATGAAATTCGTTAGATGGACCCTGATTGCATCGGACCGTCACAGCAGACTCTGCGTATCGAGCTGTGCCATTGTAATAATTCAGGTGAAAATTAAGAACAAGTAAGGTACATCCATTCAAATCTCGTCTTTATTTGGTTTTCTTAAAATCCATACAGCCCAGCAAAATCACATTTTCTCCTTGTTATCGCTAAGAGATTAGGTTCGGTGTGTGATCCCGGCCATAGTCTTTGGCTGCGTGAAAAATGTATCGGGCAAAAACACCTCTGACCTCGTACGGAAACTTATCGTTAATTAATAGTTGCAAGTGGAAATCCTGGTGACTACAAGTGACTGTCGCAGATGGACGTATCACGGTAAGAACAGCTTTAAGATCCGACTTATATCGCTGACTGAGCACTATCGGTGAGAATCCCGACATCAGCAGTCAGCTGGCGCATCCCATTCGAAGTTCGACACTCCAGTGAAAGTTGTAAAATCCGGGCTATTAGACGGAGGTCTAGGCTCTAATAGTACCACGTCAATCGCCAGACGTAAAATAAGTGCAACGTCTCTCGTCGACGTAAAAATATTGTGAGCAACAGTGACAACTGACAAAACAAGGTCATTCCATTATAATTTTGTGTCTAGAATCTGCCTCCCCATATTGATTTTACATAAAAGCCATGCAATATACTTCAAGTGTAATTGCTTCATCAAATCATAAAATATTACATCGTTAGCAGCTGACAAATTTTTTTTTGCTTTGTAACGGTCAAAACTTAAGTTTTCTTAAAAACATGTCACAAATTTTTTTTTTTTTAGTATTCAGGATGGAAAAATATCATTTCTATAAAAAGTCTGTCAGTGCAGTGTGTGTGTATGCGCGCGCGTATGTGTGTAATTAGTAATACATTAGAAATCCTCCAACTGATTTTAATGATCTAGGGCTTAATATGTTTGGTTTTATGTCATCACACGGGCCCGGAAAGAGAATTTAAGTTTCATACGTAATTGAGGTTGTTGGAACCATTTTTTGTTGCCCGAAATTTGGTCTTGGCAAGATTCAGAATAAGATGATGAAAATTTGATTTTCTTAATAAATGTAATTCATAGAGCACAAAAATAGCTTTATTTTTCATTTTATATCATGTCCGTGCCTTATTTTGTCTAGTTTTTATGAAAGAAATACTACGATTTTATTAAGTAACATGTCGTATCTTGAAAACCCTCCAAAATATTATATGTTCCAGGGTTTTAAATGTTTTAATTGATATCCTTATGGCAGCTTGGATAAAAATTGAAATTACATACTTACCTTATCAAGGGTGTCAGAACGATTTTTAATGTCAAAATCAAAAATATGTTTCGTGTTACTGAAATGCAACAATCCCTACATGGTTTCCTGCATGGTTTTTCCATATAGGGAACCCAAGAGGTTTTTTTAAGCTTGTATTAATACTATACGTAATACATTAACCTTTTACGAGGCTGTGTACTCGTACATGCATACACACGCGGTAGCATAATTTGTGAACCGCGAAATGCAAATATTCTAATTATTGTATAAAAAAGAAAATCCACAATTCCTAAATAAACAGTTAAAACTTTAATAAGTGATTGTTTGTGTCACATACATTATTGTAAAATCTTTACTTTGTTGATAGGTTAAGTTGTTACATTTATTTTAGTGCTGTACATAAATACCCGTATTTGAATTTTGCGGTGTCCAAATGAAGCTTATACCGCGTGCGTTTAAGATTCCACAAGCTTTATTGCTTTGTACCGCTTGTTATGGAGCATTATGATGTACTGCTTATATTAAACAAACAACATGAAAAATCAATTCTTCCTGAGTCGTTTCTGATACGCAATAAACTTTTTCACATTCTTTTAGCGCCGAGTAATAAAAATCTGTCGATGGGTTTCCTAGATGGTAATTATATTTCATAAAAATCTTAGTATATCTTTGATAAAAGCCAGGCAAAATAGGGTACAAAGATGGTTTTAAGTAGAAAATAAAGCTATTTTAGTGGTCTATAAGATATATTTATTAAGTAAATCAAATTTTTTTTATTTTATCTTAAATCTTGCGAAAAACAGATTTTTGGGCAACAAAAAATTGTTCCAACAACCTTAAGAGCAATCCGAAGATAGTTTACATTTCCTTCCTTATCTACAAGGTCAACTTGATTTAACATTATACTTCAAATATTCGACCAAACCACGGCTTGATTGATTGAGAATTGAAGGCAAACAACGAAAAATCAGACATCGGACTAACAAGGTACGATCTGATTTTTCGTTTTTATTCGTCAAATTACGATTATTCTCACCGCGATACAGTTTTATTTATTCTTTGGAACGTCGAAATTTTGCGTCTTATCAGTTTCATCGCTTCGCAAGTCTAAAAATCATCTTACAAGAGATGAATCATAACTTTTATCCCATGCATCCTAGATATTAAATCTAAGAGTCAAAATTTTCTTAAACTCTTATCCTAGAGCCAAATAACCATTTCCAAAGTATAGCAATTAACCAGAAAAATTATTAATTTCTAGTGGTGGCCATTATGTATAAATCTGATGGTTTGCGGGACGTGTCGAGAGACGTTTTTATCAGTGGCCACATTGTGATCACCTATTGTTATCTTCCCTAGTCACTTTCATCCTTCTCATGTCTGCAGGTTGTTTTATTTTCCTAATTGCTATAGCCTTCCGGTAAATCTTAAGACTGGCCTCCTCTTCATTTCTTCTTTAGCTCTGTGACTGATTCAAGAGAAACATGCTCACTGACAAATGCACACATGAACAGATGAACATTTATGCCTGGGTACTGTAGAGTTTGAATGTTGACAGTCCTTACCTGTAAAGCTAGCGATGAGGCCAAAAAACCAATTTTTTTTTTTTGAATACTTGATTTTAAACTTTGCCGAGTTGTCAAGGTGATTGTTAGTGCTTGAGAAAAAAAAAGTTATGAATGTCCTGTCAGTAAGAATACAACTTGCTGTCTTCTCATAAACTGCTTGCATGCCTACTAATTCTTTTTACAGATAAGACCTGGAAAAAAACCACAAAGTATCTTCCCTTCATAATACAAAAAATTAGCTTAAGATTGTTATTTAAGTGTACTTATTTTACATTTTCCCGTTAGTCCATACTTATGTGCACTTGGAGAAATACTGATGCACTTAACTCTTACAATGAAATTTGAATAATTGATGTTTCATGAGTTGTCTGATTTTAATTTGTTATTTACGTAAATCAAAACAACTTTGTAAGTATACCATCAGAATGAATAACAAGATATGGCTGTTTCAGCGGGCTGCTGGTCCCTATGTATACAGCTGTACTCACTATGCATAAGATAGAGTTATACATAAGCGGAGATGAGAACCCTTGGCGTTCCCCTTTTCTCTTTTGCTCAAAGTCCCCAGAAAAAGTTACTGTAGAAATCGTTGGTCAGATGCTGGTATATTTCGACCGAGGAAATCCTCTTCACCCAACACTGTCGTTCTTACACCCGTAAAGAGAGCGACAGCTGAGGAAACCGTAAGAGTCATAACGGAGAAATTTATAGCATATTTTGGGCCACCGGAGCACCTACTGTCGGATCGGGGCACCCACTTCATGAATAAAAGCATGGAGGAGCTAGCAAAACTATTTAAAATTGATAAAACAGGAAGCATGGCATACCATTCCCAAACGAACGGTGCCATCAAAAGAATGCATCATACACTTACGGAATATATAAAAGCTTACGAAGGGCCAAATGATCATTAGGATGAACACCTACCTATGTGTATGCACTCATACAACACGACGGAGCATGAGAGTTTAGGATACTCGAATCACGAGCTGGTATTCAGCCAAAGAGCCAGAACATCGTCTAGCTTTAAACCGCGATCTGACAAACAAACTTCAAGCGAATACATAAAAGAGCTAGTGACGACGCTAACGGAAATGAGAACCATAGCTGCAATGAATCAAGTAGAAACAAAATATTGATCGAAATACTACTACGATCGAAAGCTAAACACAAAATAATTCTTGGAAGAAGAAATGGTATATGTATGAAAGGAACCATTAAGAGGTAAATCCGACAATTAATACAAAGGCCCTTATGAAATAACGGGCATCGATTACGGAAAGAAAAACGTAAAACTGCAAAGGATGGACGAAATAAGAGTTTTCTACGTAGATAAAATAAAGAAAACTTGTATACTGAAAGCCCCACCTAAAAAAACCGACGTAAGAATAGATGACTAATTAACTATTATTAAATAAGATAATAAATAATGTAGGATAACTAACCCAGCAACGGAAGAACTAAGTCTCAAACAAATATCTCGCGGCCCCTGGACACGCCGCAAAAGTAGGCCGAAAGCGAGTGTAGATTGCCGTTTTCGCAGCGATGAATGGGGGAAAAATACACCAACATATCACACATATACACTGGATCGTCATTTTTTTTCACAGCACCCGCACGCACCACGAGAAGTACCTATTGTTTTTTTTTTTGACGACATTAATTAAAGAAAAAAAAAAAAGCGTACTAACCTGAAGATTTACAATAAATTTTTTTTTCATTTAGGTGCCTCGCGAAAACACAAAGAGGCAGGGCAAGTGAAGAAATTTTTTTAGGAAGAGAAATTGATGAAAATTTTTTTCTAATGCAGCGCACCAGCTATACACCTAACACGCGGGACAAGTAAATTATTCAACGGTCAATGAGTTTATATTTGGCAACCCTTTAATAACTTTGTTAGTTTACATCGTCATCTCTTGCATGAAATAATAACAAAGAGTCGAAACTCTGGATGAAAAAAAATGCCAAAAGACACAATCCTAGAAAGCAAAAGCAAAATCTAGTGATAGTACAAAATTAATTTAAAGACGCATAGTACTGTTATAACAATGGTGGCATGAATAAAAAAAAACGTAGTAACATAAGATAACTTACACATACAAAAAACTACTATCATTATTATAAAAAAAAATTGTCGTTACAAATAAACAGGAAAAAGTAAGATAAAACAAGAAATATGATCTGTAAAAGATGACAAACACGAATGTGATTAGTCGATTTCAAAGGAAGTGTGAAACGCGAAAATTAAGATTACGGAATATTATTCATCACTTTAATTAACATTTGTGACATCGGTGAGTAACGATATTTACACATGAAAATTATTTTTGACAGCCATGCACTCAGTTATAGTCCCTTAATTTACAAACAACCCTTGTTACCATTACCCTTAAAAGGAAAAAAATCAACGAAAGAAGAAAAAGAGGTTCACCAACGTTTAACCTAGAAGACCGGCAATATTTTCTCTGACATAGAGAAAAGAGTATAATCAGACTATAGTTCATCAGAACCAGATTCAATAGTAATTAATCGAAATAATTACTGGAATTTCTGGAAAAGGATTTTTTAATTGAAACTTTAAACGAGACTAAGTGCATAAAAAAGAAAAGAAAAAAATTCACCTATTATACATACATACATGAAAAGGTGGAAAAAAAATACTTTTAAAAGAAGTAATACCAAAGTTAGTCTCACGAACGCAGTCAGAACGCCCTAAACAGATGCACCGGTGTATAATTACGAAAGGCTCACAGTAGTCATAAAGCGGCACACGTCCGAAAGCAATCCATCAATTTTACGACCAGAGCAGTGAACTCCACCTAAATGCCGTCGAACAAGAGCATCCGTCCTGCAGAAGAAAAGAGTTGAATTAAGATCTTCTTAAAATAATACCAAACCACTAACAACCACCAACAAAATATAACTTACCTATTTAAAAAAAAAAAAAAAAACATTCTCCTATGTCCACGTAGCCTTATACACATTTTTTCTTCCTCCATTCAAAAAAAATCCAAAATAACTATGAGTGTCATGAATGAACATCCGTAAGCACCCCAAAGCCATCATATCCCACGTAACACTAATATTGTTCTAAATCAATTCAAAAAATATTTCATGGAATATTTCATAGAAAACAAAGAAAACAAAAAATTATTAATTTTTTCTGACATATTTAAATAAAAAAAATAATCTTGCCTTACCTTTCGTTTACCTGAACCAATATTAGATACATCAATAAATTAAAAATGTTAAAATTATAAAAATAGATACTAAATTAAATGAAAAGCAAAAATTTATTTTCGAAACGATTTGTAAAAATGACATTGAACCTTATTTTATTACTCGGCCAGGAGGTTCTGGTAAAACATTTTTCTATAAAATTCTGATTTATTTCTATACGTCTATGAATACAATTTTTCTATCATGGCTTGGACAAGTATTGCGTCAATTTTACTACCGAAAGGCATGACTAGTTATCGTACTTTTTGGCTGATATCGGATTTGAGTATTATAGAAAGCGTACATTTAGACAAAGCTTTTTATAAAAAAGTAATACAAGAAGCAGATGTAGTCATTTGGGATGAAGCTAGTATGATTCCTAAAAAAGCTTTAGAAATAATATCTGCAAATAATATTTGACTGCAAAGAAACGCATAACAGAGCAATGAGAGAGAGCCCTTGCCGAGGCTTCGGTGGCTGAATTGGTTAAAGCACCTTCCCGGATAGAAGGAGGTCTGGGTTCGAGCCCAAAACGCGCTACAAAGATCGATGAAATATCGAAAAAATAAGCGCAACATTTGATGATAGAGTCAATTTCAATAATTCGATTATTAGCTTTAGAAATAGTAAACAATACTTTGAAAGATTTATGTAATTGTGAAAAATAATAATATTAAGTGGTGATTTTTGTCAAATATTACCAATCGTAAAAAACAGTTAAGGATCATCAATAATAAAAGAAACAATAAAATATTTATATCAATGGCAAGAATTTACTACATTAAATTTGAAACAAAATTTACGTTGTGTTAATAAAGATTTTCATGACACGCCGTTCTCTATGTACGATTTTAGGACACGCTGTGCAAAAAGAGGCGTGTCGAAATCGAACTTATAACACGTTGTGTCAGAAAGTATTGTCCAGCACTAGTGTTATAAACTGATTTTCTCTTTGTGTGAACTTGTCACCCTCGCTTCGCTCGGGCGCAAACGTCCACACGAGAAAAAAACTAGTTTATAACACTAGTATCGAAAATTACTATTCATCAATACTATTAGATATGGGTGAAAGAAAAATCGACAAATTTCAAATGCCCGTTGATTGGTTAACAAAGGATGTTTGGTCAAAAATTTATAATAATACAAACGATGAAACTTTAAACAATCTCATTTTAACAACACAATTTTAATTCACAGTTTCATTAAATAAAAAAGATTTAAATAATATTAAAGGTGATCTTAAAATTTATTACAGCATCGATTATGCAACCACTGAAGATGTAGATCAAACTGATAATGATATACATTTAAATTTTTCTCTGAAAGTTTTAAATCATATAAATTAAGGCCTCCCACCACATGAACTACGTTTAAAATTCAATTTAATAGTAGTGTTAATAAGAAATTCAAGTATATCTTATGGGTTGTGTAATCGAACAAGATTACAAATTTCGAAATTATTTAAATACAACATAGAAGCAGAAATAATTACAGGTAAAAATGTAGGAAATTAAGTATTTATTCTGCCGATCACTCTTAATACTGGAAATTCTTCGTCACTACCTTTCATTTTCTATAGATAACAATTTTCATTTGTACCAGCTTTTGCAATGACAATAAATAAATCACAAGGACAAAGTTTCGATAATGTTGTACTGTACCTTAAGAAGGAATTCTTAACTCATGGCCAATTGTACGTTTTCCTTTCAAGAAGTCAAAATCCCAAAAAAATATACATGCAAAGCGAGTCAAACAGTAAATTCGAGCTAAAAAATATTGTTTGCGGAGAAATGTTTAACCAATAATTTTTTTAATAAAATTATATTCAGCTTTTGAATATTTTAACTGCAATTTTTCATGTAAAAAAGATGAATTATTAGTTAACGAAAGAAAATTTGTGTTTGATGGTTCATAGAGCGACATTATTGTAAAAATATCCGTTACTTTAATTGATGTTGTTTACATTATACTATACGTATTCAAACTTTATATTATAATACTATATTATGATAATGTTACGATGGCTTCCACAATTTTATGGTAATTTTTTTAAAAAGCCAATGCGCCATGGTAGTCAAAAGTAAAATTTATTGAGAAAGTATGATTGTAATGTAGCAGTATTATACTAATCTTGATCACATTTTATTATAAGTTGATAAGGAAATCCACCAGTTTGATAGAAGGGCGGCAAATGGGGGGAAAAGAGGTGGAAAAGAGGCGGCAATGGGGGATGGGGGCGGCTAAGGGCGAATGGGGGGGGGGGCTTAGCTACCATTGAAATCCTTACGACTATATAATATAGGGAGATATACGTTTTATGAAGTTTAGAATCGAAATACACTATTGTGGAAAATATCCATCTGTGTGTGTGTGTGTGTGTGTGTGTGTGTGTGTGTGTGTATGTGTAGTCAATTGTTTTTAAGGATTGCCTTAATCGATTATGATTCAACGGAGCTTATTTTTTTGTTTATGAAATTCTATCCACGATGCAAAAAAAATTGTAGTCTTCTCAATTCGTTTATTTTTTAATTTGAATTTTATCGATTTTGGAAACTCGAAATTTAAAATAAAAATGAATTCTTTTGGCGTTCAAAGTTGTTTTAGAATATATTGTGGTAGAAAATCTAAAAGGATATGAAATTTTCTATGAAATAGTGTTTTTGTATTAACAAGAAAATAATATTGATGAGGATGTGTGTACAAAATAAGTAAAACATATAAATAAGAAAGTTTTGTGCCAATATATTGAGACCATTTACGGATATAAATTCCGTAGAAATACCTCATTTCTAAATAAATACAATTTAAAAATGTAATTAAACGTGTTTTTATGCGCTTTTACTGGAAAAAGTGCAACTTCACTTGTTATAGATAATAAATTTCTACACTGTATTTCTATTACACTATGTAAAATATTCAATTTATTTTAAATAAAAACAACACTTGGAATTAGAGCACCGATACCTTTTTTAACTTATCAATGCTTCGCTGAGAAGTTGACAATCTCTGCAGGATATTCTAGAATTCTTTAATGAGCAATATGCACTAACGCGCCAACACAGCCTTTCATTACCTGGCGCAGGTAAGCTATATCATAACACTTTCATAAAACTTCTGGGTCCTCACCGATGGATAAGTCATAGACCTTTGACTCTCCGAGTCAGCACTACTCTCTATACATGTGGACAAAGTAATTTTGAGATAAACGCATGTAATATGATATATTGGATAATTCTTTTAAAGAAATGATAACGCGTATAATAGACCCGCTATCATTTGTTTATATGTGTATCAAATTACACTCAAAACTAATTTAATGCACAAAAATATATTATTTTTATAAGTAAGAATATTCTCTATTTAGGAAATTATACTATGAAGGCACTTGTAAATTTATTTTTTTCATTGGTGAAAAAATTAGAACAAATATCTTGTTATATGAAGAATATCTTTGTTTATTGTCATATTGACGTTTCGTCGGACCTACACCGACCTCATCAGAATTTTTATTCAAGGCGCTTCTTTAGCACTACCTGGTAAACAGCAGAACAATCATCTAACACTGTATGTTATGAAATTACAACAGGATCTATTTTTATAACTGCACTATGAATTTCCAATGTATAAATACTGACTATATTGACAGAATTATCAATTGACCCGACTAAATAAAATAATTGTAAAAAATGTTCAAACTGCTTTTTAGTCGGTGATAAATAGAGAAAAATACTTATAATTTTTTTAATGGATAATGTGAAATCAATTGAGCATTATTAAGTGCATACATTGGTTATATATTCGTTTGTGATACAAATAATTCAAGTATTACTTGGCACCATGATATTTTTGATTCTAAGCATGATATACTTTTAATATGCAAATCAGATAGTTTTTATGTCAATAGCGTGGTTGGCAATTATCATCATTCGTCTATGTAACAAATGTCAACAGAAATACTGAATATACACTGTATTACTTCTTGACAAAAGGTATCTTAAAAGACTTTCATCATTAGATTAAACTGGTTCACATGAATCAACTATAAAGTCTAGGGTATGCATTTCAATTATAGATCCTGTCCGTATTGTAGCCCCCTGTAGCGAGATTATTGATAATTTAAACAAGTGATTTCATGGAAGAAAAGATGACCTTCCTAATTGTTATTTAGGTAATATAACAGCCTTAAAGTAATATTATATTATTTAAATGATACATCAATCGGCTGTGCTGGACTTTTGTCGCTTTTGTTTGTCAGTATCGCTTCTTGTAAGAAGCCACAAAGAAGTCATACTTTTAAAAGGCTGTACAAGCAAGCAATAGTAGTGTTTCCATTAAACAAACTGTTTGCAAGTTGCAGAAGAGTTCCAAAAAAATCATAATAATTATAGTAATGAAAATTTTGTTTTATACTTTTTCTTGAGGGGCTATAATATCGGGGTCCAAAATAGGTTCAAAGTTCTTTACAAGGGTCCATAATAGAGACAAAGATTTTTTTTTAAATTTGTTAATATGATTGGTGTACAGCAGAGCTTTTTGTTAAAAAAGAATTGATACTCTATAAAAAGGTAAATACTATCATTACATTATTGTACACGTTATAAGTTTATCGAGCATCGCTTACGCAATAAAATTAGTCATAAACTTTTTTTAAAGGGGCCATAATTGAGACACATACCCCTACTATGTTTTTTAATGGATAAAATATACAAAGTTTGTGTTCGTTAAATTATCGATCATGCTCTCTACTCTTGATTTATATCCTGATTATTGTGTAAGGACAGGAACGTGATCTGCTGAGAGGTTGTGGAACAGTGTGAAAAGAAACTCCTGGATATTGTGAATCTTGAATTAAGTTTCGTTGGGCTTCATACCAATCTTATACTCAATGTTGTTTTTTACACTTTCATACAAAAAACGTTAAAAATATAAAATATACGCATGAAATAAAACGTTCATTTTGAAATGTATTTGGAGCATTTTGTTATACTTCAAAACATTTAGCAGTTAATTCATAGATTTTACAATCCTGTGGTCCACAATTTTATTTTTATCAAATTTTTTTACATAAAAAATTGCCTATTAAGTGTTTACAGGCCCGCATTTTAGCAGTTACATAAAGAGTTAATAAAAAATTCTTACCAACCAAAGGTGCAGCTTTTCAACAGTTTTCTTTATGGGATTAATAAAAATAACTTATTGCTTTAATGCAGAAAACATAAACAGATAAAATACTATAATTATGTTAATACACTCTTTGCAAGACAGACATATAGTTCAAAAACATTGTGTTTTCGGTAGTTAAAAAAGAAAACTATAAGATTCAACCTACCATAAATTTAAGCGTTGATTGTTTTATTGTATATTATGTACGTGGTTTTTTACCAAATTTAATAGAAAAGGTTTGAAAGGAATGTATCAAAAATTTAAAAAGATATTTGTCAAATCAGGATAATATTGGAAAAATTATGAAGACTCGATTAAAAGATAAACTTAAACGTGGGTCAAAATCATTTTATTGTGCAAATCATTGATAAAAGTAGAAATAACGAAATCATTGTATAATAATTTAATAATTAAAACGACAATATTATTGTCCATTCCACGCTTTTATCAACCATGCATATCTGAAAAAACTATTTAGTTCTTTTTAATTCAATAAACAAATCGTACAATTACAATAACTTTATAGATGTGTTTTTTTATTTTTACCCTTAACGTTAAAATGATTATATTCATTTAAAAAATTTGTTTTCTCCACTTTGACAATCGCTAACCATAGTAATTCGGGCAGTCGCAGGCACGGTATAAAATAACATGGTGTGTACATCTCTCAGCAAAAATGCAATATAATGTTTGCTTTGGCTGTAACAAAAAGACCTACGATCTGATGTATTTGCATATTGAACGTTTTTCTAAAAATGAGCATACGACAGAAGCATTCATAAAAGTAACCTAACCGTATACAAAACACTTTTTATATTTTTAATTGGTGAGAACTGACGAGAAAAATAAATCAGTGCAATAAGTTTGCACTAAACTCAGTAATTTTTGTTGTTAACTTGATAATTATCCATAACTCAAGAAGGGTGGTGGCTATATTAACCTGCCGACGAATTTTTTTTTTTTTAATGTAGTAGCAGATAAACCAGTTGTAAGATTTTAGCTATTGTGCTACTGACAGACAGAAAACGAGTTAAAGATTAGCGTGGAAAAATTACTTACAGGTTTAATATCTCTATGGAGAAAGCCCACTTGGTGGATACTTTCTATAGCTTTTAAAATTTGAAGAGCTAAACGTAATGTAGTTGACAATGAAAAAGCTCCTCTAGGTTGAGCTCGACGTAATTCCGCTAGGTTTTTTCCTTGAAGTTGCATAACGACATAGTTAAATCTATCGTTTCTTCCACATCCAATGAATCTGCAGACATGTTCTTTTCCTATCATAAGGAAAATAAAGTTTCGTTACTATAAAAAAATTTTTAACTTATTAATGTTACTATGAATATGACAATGTTTTTTCTCTTATCCTAAAAAGCAAAAAATTTATTTTTGGATATCAGAAAAATAGCAAGAGTACATATATCTTTATTAATATAGTTATTTATGTATTACATTTATTACGGATATAAATGTCCTACATTGGTATTTTATTGGTATTGTACAAAGCTAGGTACCTGGAGTACAAGATTATTTGGAAAATACAGTTTTATATATATACAGCAGATTAGGCCGCATCTCACAAATACTAATTGAATATTATATAACTGCTTATGAGCAAGTAAAGTTCACAGAGATGGAATACAAATGTTAACGCTAAAATATAAATTATAATGACTCAGGTAATGTTTTAAAACTACGAGGTGTGTTCAAAAAGTACCCGGAATTTTCGTTTTTTCAAAAAAATATTTATTTATTCGTCTACATCAATGTGGTCCCCTTCAAAGTAGTCCCCC
>JAPYYV010014774.1:0-18543 GCA_030522625.1 Copidosoma aretas
CGTCTCTTCTCTCGGGGGACTTGAATAAAGGCATTGAACTAGAGTCACTGGTTGCTTCCTTTGCGTGCACCCCGAAGCTACGATTACCCCACGTAACAGAGTGTTATTCAGTAAGATCTTTAATTTTTTACGCAAAAATAAAGCATCTAGCGGAAAAGTGTGTAATATTATTTTATGCTTAAAATAAGCCAAATAATACGGTAATAATTATTTTATAACAAAAATGTAAAATTTTTATATTGTTGTTAATTATTTGTTACTAATAATAAAAATAAATTTTCAAATATGAGTAACAAAGATATTTTTCTAATATTTGGAGCGCATAGAAATAAGCAGAATTATTTTTATTAGCGTACCTTGGAATTTTTTAATTTTTTTCATAATCGAAATGTTAAATGTTCGGTGGAATTACTCATATATCTACCTATATAATATAGTTATATGTGTGAGGCATTCTACATAACAGCTCCTGCCTCCCTTACCGCCTCTACACAGCCTTTCCACAAAACAAGGGAAAACTCTATTGTTTTCTCTGTTATTTGCACTTAAAAAATGTTTCACATGACCCCCCCCCCCCCCCCCCCCCCCCCCCCCCCCCCCCCCCCCCCCCCCCCCCCCCCCCCCCCCCCCCCCCCCCCCCCCCCCCCCCCCCCCCTCTCCTTATTCTTTTTATAATGTTTTTATACAATTATTATAAAATACTATATCAATCCAATTCATAAATTATTAAATTTTTTCAGTAATAAAATAATACTGTTCAAGAGTGAACTCAAAGTGAACTGTAATTTTTCGAGTGGGTTCGTCGCCGGTTGCGGGAAGAAATAGAACTCGATGATAAGGCCAGGGCAAATGGAACCAAAAATACTTTTACTTAAAACAACGGTCGTGTATGTTAATAAACTAAATATCACATCACTCGGTTAACCTATATACAGCAACAAACTGCTCGGTGTTTGTACAAAATATAAACTTTGATGTAAAGATAAGTCGATCGCTCTTAAATGATAGATACTTGGAAAGTTTATGTTTGAGTCACGCGTGAAGAGATGCAACGAAACTGATGAAAGAAAATGTCTTTAGAGGTAATGGTATTATGCTTTGAGCCTTATTAGCGTATATGCTCGTGCTATGGATCAGCTTGTTTGCTCAAGCGAATGGTGCGGACAGACTGCTGGCTGCAGTATGCTATAGTGACTACATGGCGCAAGTGTACGTAACGATCTGATTGGTAGCTTTACATCAGTACTATACTTGTGCTATTGATTGATTTCAGACAACTAATCTGGCCGCAAAAATATAATCTTTCTAATAACAAAAAAAAAAATGAAAAAATAAGAATTTAATCATAAATTTAATGTAATTACATACATTCTAAACATAGTCCCAATCTTGATGGACATGATTTCGTATGAATGGACATTTAAACTATTTAAATATATCACATCAACAGAACTATAAGCTTTATCTAGAATAACAATCAATATCACTATATTGATGTTATGCATAGTCCCAGCCTTGATGGGCATGATTTAATATGAATGAACATCAACAAAAAAAATCAACAAAAGAAATAATTTAAGTTTAAGCAATAGTGAATTCCGTGGCACGCATACTACTTACAGTAGTATACATAATGAAATATATGATAGGATAAAAATAAATGACAAGTAGATCTATAAAGTAACTATAGAAAAGAATAAAATTATAGTATAATTTTTGAGTTTCCCTTGTACTATGAAAATTATGAATTATAGTGATGAACTCAAACTACTGACCATTATTTAATTTATTTTTCGTAATCCAGAACATTTTTTGATTCATGTTCAGAGACTGTTCTTAACAAAACTAATTTATGAAATGGTATATCTAGGCAGGTAGTGCTTGTCTTAATTTGAACGACTCTAACTAGAGGTTGAGGATCTTCATTTACACTCAAGACTCTGCCCAAAGGCCATTCACCAGGACTAGTGGCTTCATTTTTTATTAGAACTAAATCTCCAACTTGTATTAAGAGTTGAGGAATTGATCACTTTAAACGTGATTTGAGACTAGTGAGGTACTCAGAAGACCACTTTTGCTAAAAACTTTGCATAGCTTGGGTGATCAATATCCAACGTTTTAAGGGTAAGATTTTGTCATGAGTTAAGTATAGCTTAGGCACCAAATAGGAAGAGCGGAAAATCAGAATATAAGTAGGATCCAGTACGTCATGGCTAGAAGGATCATCACATAGAGATGCTAGTGGTCGAGAATTTAAACAAGCTTTAATACGACACAGGGGGGTGGTATACTCAACGAAGGTAAGCTTCCGCTCACCAATAACGCGCCTTAAATGATATTGAGTGGATTTAACTGCTGATTTTCACAACCCTAAGTAACTCCTTTCTCGTTTTCCACGGTTGAGATTTAAATTTCTCACAAGAATGTAATTTATGTTCTTGATGGCAATGATTACATTGTCGAGGTTTTTCAACGGTGGTCTGATGCAGATTAGCAGATTTACCCGGGAAAGTCGAGGAATAAGTTGCAGAATGAGTACGTTGGGAAAATCTTTTTTCGCCCTGTTGGGTAAAAGCCTTAAAAGTAAGAATTTGATTTGAAAGAAAATCGCGTAATTGTTGCAAACTAGGTGGGCTATCAGAGCTACCGAGGTGCTTATGCCAATCTATATTCCTTTCATAATCAAACTTACTCACGGTAAAAGCGATAAAAAAGTCAGAATCGCCAACTGAACGAACAAGAGGAACTAAAGAATCCAACGAACTTAACATTTCCTTAAAAATTCTTTTAACCTCAACGTACGACCCATTTTTTATCAAATAGCAATTAATTATCGTTGAAGTGTTGGAAGCAACTAATCTACAATTATCATCATAATAAGTCAAAAGTTCTTCCCAAGCTTGATTATAATTATCCTAGGTTAAGGGGATAGTCCTTATCAGATCAATCGCCTCCCCTTTAAGATGAGTTCTCAGATGTTGGTACTTGATTACAGGAGGAACTTCTGCTTTACGATGGACAAGTACGCGAAAGACATCCCTAAAAGCTTCCCAATCATCAAATCTACCAGGAAAGCAGGGTATATTAATAGATAGCAACGAGGAGACATTATAAAAGGCTATCATAGAATCAATATTAGAACCTAGGGCAGGGTCAGCTTGGGGCCTCACTTCCAAGGACAATAGATAAGCATTAAAGTCACCGGACAAAAAATAAAACAAGTCTTCTACTACATCAAAAAATTTTTTGTGAAATAGTCATGATTATAATTCACAAACTCCGATTCCACAGCTGCAAGGTGATCAGACTTGAAATTTCCAAAATCGTCCTTGAGCTGCTGTAGCCTAGACCTTGTCTGTCCTATTTTTTTGAAATTCGAGAAATGATTTTTTTTCTTGTGATGTAGAGCTGTTTGTTGTTCCTAAAAATCATCCATATTGACGCAGAATAATAATTACTGATCTACACGATTAGGATGCATTAATGGGACACAGCTAAGGTTCAGCTAAGAAGGGCAAACTTTAAAAGTTTCTGAACCTGTAACAAATTGACTGTTATTATATTTATTAATAAATTATTCCCAATTGTAGAAAATCTAAAGGTGAATGTTCTATAAAAAAACTTCCTAATGATTAAATTAATGTGATACACAAAAAATGAACCTACATTTACAATTATGTAAGTAAATGTTATCTCATCTTTCATAGAATAATTTTTTAATTCAACAAGTTACTATGATTCGCAAGTATAATTTATAATTTGATCAAATTGGTTCAAGCTAGTTACCAGTATGTCACACTTACGATAACGAAAGTTCACCAATAAAGATATGATTGTGAGATTTCTATTCAATAAACTTGATAGTCTGTCAATAAAAATTTTCAAAATAACCAAAAGGAGGTTCTACCGCTTATAAAAATTATAGACATTAAAGAAAAGACGCAAATCCAATACGGTGTGGTCAATATCAATGACAAACACACGTGCTTACTGAGATAGAAGGCTAGGCGACTCACGGCCAGGGTGGACGTTAATGCCAGCAGCAGGTGTATAGGGCCTGCAGCAGTAGCAGCACGCTAGGTGACTCCTTAGATGGTTATTACGGCAGCAAAATGTCGTGATATTGATGCCAATTTAATTTTACTGAAAATAAACGTTTATAAATATGTTGCATAGATTCAAGTACACGTCTAAGTCATGGAACGTAAGTGGCAACAAAGACCTGGTATCTAGCGAACTAAGCGCTAAAGCAGAGTGAGAGTGGCGACAAGGCCAGACACTACACGCAAGCAAAGCGTTTACATAGTGTATGTGTGAACGAGAGCACACCTAATGACAACTTTAGCCAAGCACTACAAGCGAGCGAAGCGCTCAAGTAGTATGTGTGAACAAAAGCATCGTCGCGCTTCATAGGTGAGTCAGAGCAGACGTGTCTATATACTTGCTCGTCCAGAGAGTTTTTCTGCCTGACTATTTCTCACACTCTTGTCGAACCTCTTCGAGGTCATCCTATTTTGTTGCATGCACCCAGGCTCCAGTTGGCTCTAGCTGTTGAAGAGCGTAAAAACACGGGCTCTTCTTTGAGCCAAGGAGTCTGTTTTTGCCTGCTACTTCCATCGCATTTTTGTCAAAAGCAGCCATTCTTTGCTGAGCGACTGTGTCTCTCTGGTGGACATGATAAATTTTTATTTGTGATCCGATCTTCTACTACAGCGATTTTCGGCTGGGTATTTGTCTTCCGTTCCTTCATCACTGGTGCGGGCCTAACCCATTCTGCGATCCAACAGAGAAAATCACAAGATCAGTGCTAGTGCTTGTGATAGTGGCTGTGTTTAAAAATGTGAGACTGTCCATTAGATCTTAGGTTGATTCAGTGCAAAGTTATATAACGTGAGCCAATTTTTATCACTTTTTAGTAACGTATCAGTGTAACTTTATATTTTTTCGTTTCTCTTGCACCATTTATTATATTGACGCTTTTTCTGGAATTTTCTTAATCTGCATCATAACAGTAATCATTCGTAGTTCGGCTTGGTTAACAACTCTATACTTCCCACTTACTATATTTGAATTACCGTTACGTTTATTTTCTTCTGCAGTGTCTACTCATTGTTTGCAATTCTTGTTCATATTAGATTGGAAATTTCCTGCATAAAAATACCATCAGTATTCTTATCACTAGATATTATTGAGCTTGTATATCATTCGGAAAATCTTTTCCACCTCACAAATTTTCTGCACCATATTATGAATACACTGAACAATATGGAAGAACATATTAATTTATATCCTCAAACATTCCGCGAAACATTCAAATACTTAGAAAACGATCACCGTGACACAATAAAAACATTGCTTAGTGAGTTCCGTTCAACTATCATGTCTGCAAACCAACATCTAGCCCAACTAGAGCGTGACTTGAGTACACGGGTACCTGTGTTGGTAAGGAAATCGCCCAATTGCGAACCATTGTTGATACTACTTCCTCAAAATCTTCTGTAGACTCAGCCGAACTGATCATCACGAACATACCCGCGTCTGTAAACTTGCCCAACCGCGAGATTGCAATCTGCATATTGGATGCGGTGGGTCGCGGGAATCTATTGCAATTTGTCACCTGTACTCGTCACTGAAAGCCTCACAGCAAGGTAACATCACCTAAAACTACGGGTTCTCTTTCGACTCCAGGTTTTGTTTTGCGTATGATTTCAACTATAGTACGTGATCACATCTTAGGACAAGCCAAACGGCTGTCAGTTATACCTGCATCGGATATACTAGGGTCTAGGGGCAACGCATTCATCTACTTGCATCCACTTCTGCCTTCCAAGACTAACATATTATGGCGCAAAGCCGTCAAAGCTCATCAATTTCTTCATTATACTTTCCCAATACTTAAAAATCAGATAGTATGCATGCGCAAATCTCGTGATTCTGCATTGATTCCAATATACTCTGAAGCTCACTTATTAGACCTTAATCCGTGAATTTTGTTTTATTTTCCATCATACTTAATGGTCTATCTATGAAACCTATACTTCTACTGATCATCAAATGTTCATATATTTTATACAATTTCATCGTATGTCTATCTCAAGCAACATAATATATGTATATAATATAAATTATTATTGTGTTTGTACTAAGTAACTTTATCTTTCTATGGCGATTTTACAGAATTTGAGACTATTAACAATATGAATCTTACTCCACCAATTACATTGCTCTACGTTAATCTCCGTATTTAAGAAGCGACTTATTTATTCTTATACATTTATCACCAATTTATTATTTATATTTAAAAATTAAAAGTGTTACCAACGGATCATAATTATTTTATGTTATTTTATTATTATTTAATCTATCGATCGTACACTGTATATCTTTAAAAAAAATATATTTACTTGTATTATTCAATGAGAGCCAGACGGGGTTCCACCCCAAGGCTTTAATAAACGTATATCTACCTATCTATCTATCTATCCATCTATGTGTAAACAAGAGCACACCTAATGACAACTAAGGCCAAGTATTACAAGCGAGCGAAGTGCTTACATAAGAACGATCAACGCGCCAGCGCGTCAACCGTGTCCACTACACTCTACAACCGAACAAGGCGAAGAGAGGCTAAAATGGCCGCCTTCAGAGCAGCCACGCGGTCAAAACAGCACAATGGCTGGCAACAAGGCCTGGCTAAGAGCGAGTCGAGCGCTATACTACATGTATGACTGAGGGCACAACGGACGGCAGTAGTATAGCTAGGCCGATTCTGGGCCAATTTCCGGCAGCCCTACTAGTGCTGGATTAGCCGAATTTCCCCTACCCGGTAGCCAGGCTTCCTCGTAATATAGCACGTGATCCTACTCAGGTTCCTCTACTAGTGACAGACCAGCCGTGTTTCCTACTCTACCGGCTCAATCCTACCAGTGATGCCAGAGACCCAAGACTTTTCTACTATATATAGTTATAAAGTCATCAGGCGGAAAGCTGGCGACTATATCTATGTACAGCAGAAACGTCTTGGATCTCTGGCATCACTGAATCCTACTCGATCGACATTATTAACAAGCGGTATTATAGACCGTACTCAACATCGTGCTATTAGACGAGCAAACGCGTACTTCCGTCCTGCCTAAGGCAGCCTTACTTCCGCCTGCTTACTCCGACAGCCTCACTCTGGATACCCATGCCATCATATGTGTGATTGAGCCCGTCCTATAGCACGAGCTCCCTCTGGATTCCCGATCGCGTGAACTGAAGGTAAGTAGCTCAGCTACATGCGTGAAGTCCAGGGGCCAAACATTTTTTGATACAGCTGTATAATCATCAATAAATACGCTCGAGACGCACTCTTTATCTCTAGAAATATGATGCGCTTGCTCTCTCCAGTGTATTACTTTTAACGCTAGCCTACTCATCTGAGGCAAGCGTGAGCACGTTGTGTAAAACGCTTGTCGCCAGTAATGCTATGCCTGGTCTGTCTCATCAATACGTGTATCGAATGATGCAGGCTTTGTGGACTCAAGTGCTGAGAGGTGGTGTAACGGTTTCTACGTCATCGTGGAGGATGTTGTCGAGGCGGGCAAGAGAGAGAAAGTGAGAGAGAGAGAAAGAAAGAGAGAGTAGGAATATTAGGACGGGATGTATGTGGTTGGGAATGGCGCAACTCACATCGACTCCAATCTCCCGTACTGCTCGAGACGCACTCTCCCTGGACGAAATATGATCCATGCGAGCCCCATTCTCTTATCAGCGTAGGTATTTCTCTCATCTTTAACGTGGTCCTTCTATGCCTGCTTACTCGAACGTATTTATTTCATTCAAAGCGGGAGATATGATTCGCAAAGGCAAACACCAGCGCGTTGTGTACAATGCTCGGCACGAGTAACACGATGCGTAATGTTTGTACCTCCATTTTTACGTACTATAGCATATAAGCGTAAGGTTTATATTAGCGGATGTGAACGCGTATCGAATGATGCGAGCCACCGGCTATACGCATGCTAGCACTCTTATTACAAAAATTATAAACTTGAAGCGGAGCAGGTTTCAATGCTCGCCCACTCTTTTACACAGCACCGTGCATATTGATAAAGACCGTTGAATTGTAAGTGTAGCTGCAAATGCCTACGTTGTAGCAAGTCCGTCGATGAGTGCAGTCATCTAGTACATAAACTCTTACCATCGAAGAAGCTCTTGTAATCTCTAGTATCCTAGCAAAAATGCCAGCACCAAGGAACGTCTCTTAAGAGAATTATAGCAACCAATCAGGGAACTTTATTACGGTTGCTAGGCAACGATACTAATAGCCAGGGGACAAAGAGAGTTGCGTGATAAAAATAAAATCATTTAGTTGCTATAAATCAGTCGAGGAGTGTAGTCATCAAAATCTCCTGCCAACGAAAAAGCTCTTAAGATATCTAGAAACAAAACAATAAGCAACAAAATTCCTTCTGAAAGGAATCTTCAACAGAGAAGGAAGCTCTCGAGGATATACGCAGTTTCGGTAATCTTGATAATCTATATCTATGCATGCCTTTTAGGCATTTTTGCACGTGTGTGTACGATTTTACACATTTTTGCGCGCAAATGCACTGCACGCTGTGCTGTCAGTCTGTAGTCACGGTGCTGTCACAGTGTGTATTAGCACGCCGTACAGTCAGTCTGCAGCAAAAACAAAGTACGCCGTGCGGGTAGACTGTGCGCGCATGCTGGAGGTACGTCGTGCTCCAGATAAGTTGCACAGCGTGCATTTGGATATATTATAAATACTATATAATTTATAATTAATTTTTTTTGCCATAGTGTTACGAAATTTTCGCCGATGTTTTTAATTGTTCGACTTATATATTTAAAATGGCACTTTTAAAATCTGCGTTAGTGGTGAGCCAGGCAAATTAATAGAGCCAGTCCGATGGACTCTTACTCTGATATAGGTGTTGAAACAGGAGAGAAGGGATAGAAGCAGAGAAATAGTGGATAGATGAGGAATAACGGCTAAGTTCCATGACCGATCAAGATACCAAGGGAAGAATTTGGTTGGTAATTTACACATCAGGGCGAAACTCGGAATATGAAGATATTAAAACAGCCCCAGGGATGACGGGATAGAGAGAAAAAACACATCCCGGTCAGACACTAGACTTATGAGCAAAGAGAATTCATTCATAGATCTTCAGCCCAACCGCGCCGATAGTTGCAGACCTAATAGCAACTTATCTGGTTGAACTGCTGGCCCAGGTGTTGCCCCCCCCCCCCCCCCCCGAGCGCCCCCCGCCCCCCCCCCTCCCCCACCCGCCAGGCCCCGGTAGGCCGACTGCCAGCGGGGACCCACTGACCAAGTGTCAGGGCGTGCCGACGACCTCTCTAAGGAGGGATTGCCCCCCAGGTTCAGGCATCATAAGGAGAAACTGCAATCAGTCTGCTAGAATCGGGAGAATGTGTTTTCAGTGCCACGGGTCTTTTCCCACCAAAAAAGTCCGAGAATCGAAATTCTCGAAAAATTTTTGACGAGATTCGAACCCGTTTTGCCTCAAGTCTGTCAGGCTGAGAAGCTAGCACGCTAACCACTGAGCCATCGAGGACTCCTGTTCTGCGCTCGAGGCGATGGTCAAAGTGTCTTGTGCGTCGAAGTCTCAGCTTGGATCGCCGACTTTAGTAGGCGTGGTTACATGGTCTCCGTGCAGACAGGCCGGATATACCAATTATCAAGATACATGGACAATACCAGTAATTTTCCATAACTTGAGCGGATATGACGCTCATTTATTTATTAAGGAGTTAGCTATGGAATCTGATGGGCCAATAACGCTCATCCCACAGCCCAAGAAGCGCTATATCTCCTTCACAAAAAGGATGAATGAGAGCAACGTGAACTTCCGTTTCATAGACTCTTTTCGCTTTATGCCATCATCTATGGAAAAACTAGCGCCCTACTTAGAAGAGCACACAATAATTAAGAAATAATTTTATCACAACTCAACTAAGCAAATAAAACTATTAGTGAGAAAAGGAGTCTTCCCGTACGAGTACGCCTCGTTCTTCGAACGACTTAAGGGGCGAGAAGTTCCTGCTAAGACATACTTTTACAGCAATCTCAGTAAAGAGCACATTTCAGAAGAAGATTACGCTCATGCTCATAAATAATGGGATGTTTTTGGCATAGATACTTTAGGAGACTACTCCGACCTCTACCTGAATACTGATGTACTCCTCTTAGCTGATGTCTTGGAGAACTTCCGAGACAGTTGTCTTAAGTCTTATGGACTCGATCCCGTCCACTACTACACTACCCCAGGCTTCACTTGGGATGTGGTGTTGAAGCATACGGGTATCACGTTGGAGTTGTTGACTGATATAGACATACTCCTTTTTATTGAGCGTGGTATTCGTGGTGGTATTAGTCAATGCAGCAATCAATATGCCAAGGCTAATAATGCGTACATGGGTGACGAGTACGACAAAGAAAAGGAGAAGAAATATCTCCTTTACTTCGATGTTAAGAATCTGTATGGATGGGCAATGTGCCCAGCTGTCATGAACGGAGAGCACTATATGTAAGCCTATATACATAGGGCTGTGCGTTCTAGACCTGTACAAGTCACTCGTGCATCGTTTTCATTACGAATATATGAGAAAATGTGTAGGAGATAAAGCAAAGCTTCTATATACAGACACTAATAGCCTTATTTACGAGATTTATGACGTAGATATGTATAAGATGATAAAGAGAGACAGGCATGAGTTCCACACGTCAGACTACACTGTAGACAATCAGTTTGGCATAGATTTGAAGAATAAGAACGTAGTTGGACTGATGAAAGCAACGGGTGCATTATGTTGGAGTTTCTGGGACTCGGCAGCAAAATGTACTCTGTCAGAATAAAAGATGAGAAGCCTATAAAGAAAGCAAAAGGTACGAAAATATCTACCTTAAAGCAACTATTAGCTTTCACGACTATATTGATTGTCTTTATAAAGATATAAAAGTTGTGCGTGAGAAACACAATATACGCTCACGACTGCACATACTGTGTACCGAACGAGCGCAAAAGATCGCTCTCAGCGCTCACGGCAATAATCGCGGTCTAATGCCTAGGCAAACGAACACTTCACCGTGTGGACACTACTCATTGAAGGAAACCTTACATACCACTTCTACATTAAAGAGAGCTAGAGAAGCTAGCATCGATGAGGTCACATCCAAGAGACTTCATCTTTTACTTTCATGATTATTTTTCGATTCTTAAAAAATATGTAAAACGGTGATAAAGTATAATCGAACTATGTGAAATATTATAGCAATAAAAAAATGTGCTATTAAATAATATATGTTGGACCTATTTTTCAGAACAAATTCGTGAATATGATGGTGACAAGCAAAAAATAACAGCCTGCTGCTGCTGCCTGCACAGCGAGCCTTCGTCGTTCAGCCGCACTGCTGCCAGCTCTGCTGGCTTTGAGAGTGCTGCTGCCTGCCTGTGCTGTTGCCTGCGTGCTGATGCTGACTTATTTATTGCTTTAGTAGTTAGTACATTCGACATCCATACAAATCGAGATTGGCAAAAAGTTTAAGGAAGTAGCAGTACTCCTCTCACTATGAGGCTGTTGCGTGAGTTTATCCCTTCACAAATCCTAACGCTTGTGTCGTACACCAGTAAACCAGTAAGTAGCCGTACCAATTAAACTGTCAAGGTGAACAAGTCATCTTGCTTCTATCAAACTGTAGTTTCCACGAAAGCGAGTTGTCCTTGTTGTCAATGAAAACACAAACTTCCCTCGTGTGCTTCTTTTAAAGCTTTGTCTTGGAGAGAAAGGTGGAATCTTTTACTGTGAACACAACTATGTGTCAATTGTTTCGGGCCACATGGGAATAAAAAGTGTACTTTCGTTTCGACTTGCCATCACTGTAGACAAAGGCATCATACCTTGATGCATAGAGACACCAAGACTTCTTTACTACCCGAGGATAGACAACCCAATTCAGTGAGTCAGGCAACAACCTTCGGCAAGAATTCTGAAAGAGATAAATTTACGTTATCTACTGATTTTGGTGTTAATTTAAAATCTTGTTTCAGTGAAAAAAGTGGTGTTCTTAAATCTCCTGGTGTTATTCTTGCTACTGCTAGGATTTGTGTGAGTTCTACCGACCACGCAAGTAAAGTTCTAGTGAGAGCTTTGATTGATTAGGGTTCTTAATGCTTACTTGTGACAAAATCTCGTTGTGACTTAATGAAGTTAAAACAGAAGAGGGTTGACATTACACTATCCGGAGTTGGGGGAGCTGTTTCTCTGGCTCCCAGTAAATATGTATCTTTCTACTTTCAACCCCACTTTGAATCTGATTTTAGTCATTCTTTAGAAGCTGTAGTAGTGCCGAAAAATACTTCATACAGGCCTCCTATCGGTAGTAACTCAGTAGAGTTGCCAGTCTTTGGTGATCTTACGTTAGCCGATCCTGAATTCTTTAATCTGGACAAGATTGATGTTCTACTTTATGCAGCAGCTCATGCATTAATCATTGGTCAATAAGTTCGTAAAGTTTTTGAGGAACTTCCCATCGCTACAGTTTTGCAGTTGGGATGGTTTTTGTTAGGTCCTGTGCCGACTTCACTGGTCACAGCTAGAAATTCCTGGGTTATGTTACATACTGAAGATATGCCTTTGCACGAGTTGGTTCGAAGATTTTGGGTCGTTGAAGAGCCTTTTTTGACTCGATCAAAACTATCCAAGGACGAAATTGCCTGTGAGGAAATTTTCTCGCACTCACACACTCGAGATCAAAACGGAAGGTATATTGTTGGCTTGCCTTTCAAGACTGATCCATTAACTCTTTAACAGTTTCAACGGCAATCGTACCAGTCTGCGTTAGCAATGTTTAATCAGTTTAAATGCAGATTCTTGAAGGATAATTCCTTGCATGAAGCCTATGTGACTTTTATGTCTGAATATTTGAGATTAGGATATATGAAAGAAGTTTCTACAGATTCAGAATATCCTTCTATTTATATACCGCATCACGAAATTTTAAAGAACGACAAACTTAGAGTTTTATTTATTGGTTTGTCAAATTGTACTGCAGGTGTCTCACTTAATTCACTTTTGTGCTCGGGTGAAAATTTATTTAAGAATCTCTTTGACATAGTACTCAAATGGAGATTCCATGAGTTTGTCTTCACTGCTGACATCAAGAAAATGTTTCGACAAATTCAAGTTGCTTCTGAGGATCAAACGTATCAAACCATATTGTGACGCATTAGTCAGTCTGAGCCCATTAAGTCATATGCCGTAACCACTGTTACTTACGGCTTGACATGCTCACCTTATCTTGCTAACCGCGTGCTAACCTAACTTGCCAAAGATTACTCCGGTTCTCATCCTATAGCCGCCAAGATCCTTTGCGAAGATTTCTATGTAGATTACTGATTTGTGGGTGGACATAGTTTAAAAGAGGTCCAGACTGACATTTTTCAATTAATAGATTTATGCAGGTTCGGAAGATTTCCTTCACGTAAATCGTCATCAAACTCTAAGGACGTATTAGATCAGCTTCCAACTGAACACCTGGCTTATACTCTTAAAAATTTAACTGATGAAAGGGATATGATTTCTGTGTTAGGTCCTCATTGGAACTCCTCGTTAGATGTATTTTAATTTCAGTTGTCCTTGAAAGCGACTCCTAAAAGGTGGATGAAGTGTAATCTTTTGGCACAGTTTGACAGGTTTATCGACCCAGTGGGTAGGGTTTCTCCTTCTATTATCTTTGGTCAAATCCTTTTTCAGTCTCTTTGGTTATTAACCATCTTTTGGGATGACAATTTGCCTTCTAGTGTAGTAGAGTTGTGGGAACGTTGGCTTTCTGAAGCACCTTTCATGAAGCAAATCGAAATTTCCTGATGGGATCAATATGAACCCGATTTCGAAACGATAGAAATTCATGGGTTTTCTGACGCTTCTAAAAATGCCTTTGCTGCTGTAGTATATTTACGTATAGTTGATGGTGGCAATGTTTATGTTTCTCTTCAAGTGGCTAAGACTACAGTAGCTCCTCTTAAAGTTTTGAGGATTCCCCGACTGGAACTACGTTCAGCTGAGCTCTTATCCATCATAGTCAGACACTTTATTGGAAATATACCTATAAATGATGTGAAAGTACATATGTGGTCCGAATCTAAAAATGTGTTGTATTAGTTAATTGGTGTACCTTCTATATGTCCTGTTTTCGTAGCCCATAGGTGTTCAAAATACATGACAACACGACATTTATAAAATGGCATTATGTAACGTCCAAACAGAACCCTCAGAAAAATTTGTGGTTTAACGGTCTGAAAATACTGCATGAGATTGAACCGATATAACCCGAATTTCAGGCTGAGTTCTTGGAACGTCCTGAAGCTACCGTCAGTAACTTGAGTATTTTTGATGAATCGCAATATTTTTACGTAACACTTTTGAAACGTTGTTCCAAATAGAAACGATTGTTATGATTCACTGCCTATTGTCTTCACCTTGCGTATCGATGTTTAATGTTAGTCAAACGAAAAACGACAAGGTCTGAATCTTTAAACGCTTTGCTAGTTGAAGACTGGCTGTTACCTCACACTCTGTCTTTTCTGGACGCGACAGTCTTCATGATGTTTGATACTCCCTACCCAGCTATACCCGAGATTAACAATGCATGTATGGTTTTAGTTTTCCAACATCAACAAACTCATTTTTCGGCTGATTATCAAGCTTTAAGTAAAAGTCAAAAACTACCATCGGGTCAAGACTTGTCACTTCCTCACTCTTCTAGATTGCGCAGCGTAAGACCCTTTATATGCAAATATATCATTAGAGTTGATGGTCGTATTAGTAAGGCTTTATTAGACTCTGATACTGAACATCCTACAATTTTGTCCGACATAGATCATTTGATTTTTTTTCTTATTGAATATTATCACAGACTTACCCTCAATGAAGGTGTACAATTGAAACTACTAACAATTCGTCACAAGTTTTGGATCTCACGCGGACGTCAAGTCGTTAGGGCTTAAATTGTACATTGCATTCCTTGCAAAAAATACTTGTCGAATACTGAGTCCCAACTCATGAGTGATCCACCTAGCTCACGAGTTATCCCTTGTCCACCCTTTCAAAGAACTAATGCCGACTATGCCGGGCCCTTTCCTATACGTATGACCAAACATCGTGGAAAGGGTACCTTAAAAGGTTATGTCGCAGTTTTTATTTGTCTTGTTACCAGGGATATTAACTTGGAGTTGGTTAAGGATTATTCTTCTGAGGCTTTTATTGCTGCTTTTAACAAGTTTGTCTCTAGACGTGGACAAAGCACTGATATATACAGTGATCAAGGTACTATCTTTGTTAGAGAAAACTCTGAACTTAGGAAAATGGTGCACAACATAACCAAGTAGTCTTGTTTTATTCGCGCTTTGAACGATTTATGTTTGCGTTAGCATTTCAACCCCCCCCCCCCCTTGCAGTCCCTCACTTTGGAGGGTTATGGGAATCAGCTGTCAAATCAACAAAATTTCATTTAAAACGTGTAGTAGGTGAACAAATTTTGACCTTCGTTGAATTTTCCACACTTGCATGCCGTATTAAAGCTTGCCTAAATCCTAGGCCGTTGGTTTGCCTTTCTGACGACCCTGATGATTAAAACCCTTTGACTCCAGCTCATTTTCTGATATTAAGGCCTTCGTATCTAGTTCCACAGCCTGATTGTACGTTAGAAAATATACCACCAAAATATAACACAGGCCCTCAAATGTTTTTCGAAAAGAAGGTCGTCAGAGTATTTAACTTCACTCCAGGATAGATCTAAAAGGTTGGTTCATAAAAGATATATACAGATTGGTGATTTGGTTCTCAATAAAAACGAGATCACTTCTCCTGGTAAATGTCCGTTAGGAAGTGTTGTTGAAGTCTATAAGGATACTAAATCTCTGGTCAGAGTGGCAAAGAATGAAACTGCTAATTCTGTTTTTGATAGACCTATTCACAAATCGATCCTGTTGCATGCTATAAATGAGCTTAAACTAGATCCATCTCATTGATATTTTAATACTTTGACTGTTTATTACCATTTTCCTTCTTGATTTAAAATTGTTTGGTCATACGTTACAAATCGAATTCAGAAATAATTTTATATTACTTTATTTATTGTTTGATTTCAATCAATTATACATTTATAATAGATATCATTATTGTAAGTGGAAAAGCGATGTACATCTATTTTCTCTAAAATCTTATAATCACTTCTAAGCAATTAAACACAAATAAGTTCTCGATTTAATAGTCCAAGAGTTTTGTCTTTTTGATATTCAACTCATGTTTTCGTTGTCTATCAAACCGAGTAGAACGAAGTTCTTAATTGTTTTCATATTTTTCAAATTAATATCATGAATTGTTCTCTTGGCCTACTTGCGTTCGTACTGTTGTAGATCAACCCGAGAAGAATGAAGTTTTTTATTATTTTCTTTTTTTTTTTTGGAAAAGTCTTAACTATGGTCATTTTATTTTCTGATTTTGATTGCTTTTTCTGCGCTGACACTCCGTTTTATTAACCCGAGAAGTTTTTTGGAAATTAAATGTATTATTTTAGAGTGTAGATGTTATCGCCGTTATTTTTATTAAAAGATTGCGACCAATCGTGAGTTCACACGGACTCTAAACTATAGCCCATCGCACGAGCTATGTATGCTCATCGTGTGGCTCGCTGCTGCAGCGCTCCGTCCGCCTCGCCCGCTTAAGCAAGCAGGTAGTCTTGAGTTACTACCTTGCCTTTGCACTTACATAATTTGTAATACATAAATCATGTTCAATCACCTGAATACAACAAATATTATAAGTGACTTAATTATTGTAATATTAGTTTAAGTGATTTATTGTAACATACTGTGATTCATACGAAAGTCTTAGTGAGTGTTATTATGACCATCAGTCGCCCGTGCATCATTTCATAGCCCTATTGTTAGCTCTATGCTCTGGGTCCTGGCGTATGAAGATACAAATTTTACAGTTCACTCATTCAATTTCGCACAGTCTGAGATATAAGACGGTATAAAGGACGAAAGAAAGAGGGTTTTAAATAATAAAATGTAGGCTCTGCAAGGAACAAAAAAAATACTTGTACGTAAAGCAACAGGAAAAAAAAGAGAAGAAACAATAAGTTAACTAAGAAATATAGAATTGAAAGATGATGCATAGATATGCAGAAAAGAGCTGTAACTATAGTGCAAAGATATAAGTAGATGATTTATAAAAATATATGAGACTTTTCGAATATATTAGTAAATAACGGACCGCAGATCGAAGCTTGAACATGGAATGACATGTTGTGCTTTTAAATTTTAATATCAAGTTAATGTGGAAAGTTATTCTCACATGTTACTATGTTAATATATATAAAGGTGATTAATGTTCAACTCTGTTGTATCAATTTTGTATTAGACACTATTGTAAAAACGATTAGTATCATTTTAAGGGGAATTAACTTTGAGTAATTAAGACAGAAAAAAGCGGAATATTATAGGATGTAAAAATTTTCACAAGAAATAAATAAAGAAATATTTTTTGTTCGCTAATAATAAGTAAGAATTTTAAATTGGTGTCGTCTTATGAACTTATATTCATAATTAATTTTAAAATTTTCAGAAATTACCAAAAAAAGCGCTTGATTGTTTATGCAACAATAATTATTCTGTAAATTCTATGTACATGTGCATATATATTAATCTTAACTTTAAATACCGATTAAAGTCATTCATTACTATTGAATTGGTAAAAATAATTTGCTAAATCTGTGAACTAATTTCTTGCATTGACTATTTTAGTTCAATTTCTTAGCGCATTTCCATGTGTCCATTTGGTTTATCTATGTGTGTACCCATGTATGTAATGAAGAATAAATTCCTGTATTAGCAATTTAGACATACGTATAAATAAAAAATAAAGAGGTTGGCGCGCGAAGCGCGCAGGGGACGAAGGGTGCGATTTTTAATATTTTTCCTTCTGTGATTCTATCGTGTTTAGTTCCTCTTAGACCTGTGTAATTGCATTAATTATCCTGTTTTTTTATCAGTGATCTTTATCTCACTTTATTTAATTACTTGATCTAAATAGTTCACATCTATTTCTTTCAAAACAAAAAAAGCTAAGGATACCAAGAACTATAAACATACAAATGAATTGGTATACAATTGATGAAATAATTTTATCAATTACCTCTGTGAATTTGCCTATTTACCCCCTACCTCCCTCCCTGTAATGAGGAGGCCTTTTATCCCTTTCCTTATCATATTCCCAAACGTCAAGTGCCTTTAGTAGTGGATCCTTGTGGTAACTATACGTATGACACCGGACGTATATATATATATATATATATATATATGGGGCATTCATTGTGGACGTGAGACCCTATGGTGGCCAAAACTTGGTGAAGTTTTTTTAATTGTTTAAAATCGCAAAATGTAGCTTGGAACATCTAGTTTTCAATGCCGAGTGGCAGAATATGATCATCTAATATGGCGCGGCCAATAT
>JAPYYV010014776.1:0-18611 GCA_030522625.1 Copidosoma aretas
GGAAAAACAGTGTCCGCCACTCAAGTGCGATCCATCCAGGGCTACCTTACGGTCCCTCGGGCCTGCTTTGCAGGACCCTCGGGCCGCAAAATCGCCCTGAAGGCGATCGCACTTTTTTGACGAAAACTACTATAATAAATACTTACACTCCGGAAGTCTGAAGCTTGGTGGATTCCAACTGTCGAGCAGCTTCTTCTGTCCTTTTTAAAAGTAAGACCTAGAATGATAATTTAAAAGTTTCAATAAGATTGTAAGCGTTCACATTAATGTTTGCCAAATATTTATTTTACAAAACAAGAACGATAAATTACCTTTTGATGTAAATTACGAAAGTGCATGTCCTGAAGCATACTACAATGTCGACGTATATTTTCATTTCGGGAGATGGCCAGCAGTACTCCTCGTTCAGGCACATATCGACACACAGCTGCTTCTATTATTTTTGCAAATTCTTTATGTACATCCAACTTTGCACTAATTAAACGATTTACAATAGCATTAGAATTGGCATCATTTGTCTGTTTGATCATATAAGACGACAAAAAAAGAATTAGAATAGCTTACAATTCTCGCAGCTCCTCAGGTATATCTATTTCAATTTTATGAAATGTGTTCTTATCGATGGGTGGATTTGGATTTTTCGGTCTTAATCTCTCACTAGCAACAATTTCAGTGTATGCACAGTCCCATCCAAGATACTCAATAACTTGGAAGCCACCCTTGGTCATCTATTGAAGATACAAAGATTTGAAAGTTTAGCAAAGGAATAGTTTGATTTTCCATCAATTAATAACTATATGAGACAAGACTAACATTGATGATAGCTCTCCACCAGCCACTGGCCTCTTGGTCATTTGCCCTGGAAAGTACTTCGATTTCCTGATTTTCTTGAAATTCTGGTTTGGTACCTTCCTTGGGTGGTAGGCGCACTTTGGAAAACAGAAATTTGGATTCTGGTTGCCAGCTAAGAAGAAATTACAAAATATTTAATTACAAAAATCACAAGCTCGCAGTAGGAAATATCTGCCAAATTAAGAGAAATCCAAGAAAACTACAGCAAGCAGAATAAATGCCAAACTTACTCATTTTCGAATGCCACGAGAACTTCCTCCTCAAACACGTCCTTGACAAAGGCCTGCAAAAAGACAAAAGAAAAAGGGGGAGCAGTCATCAACGCCGTCTTGAATTTTGAGAAAGAGGCAAGCCTCAGGAAGAGCAGAGCAGAGGATAGAGAGAGGGCGGGAGAGACAGCGGCAAGGGAGAAACACAAGAGGAAAAAAAAAAAAAAAACAAAAAAAAAACGCCTCCACCCACCGGCCCCCCCCCCCTCAGGCCCCCCACGGCTACCTAGCTATTAGGGTCCCCCGCGCTCTCCCGAGAGTCACCAGAGTAGAACCCATGCTCTCGCTCTTTGGAGCCGCTCACGCAGACGCGCACCTCCTCCGGCTATATTCCCAAAAAAGGTGTCCCCTGGATGTGGGTATAACCGCGCAAGCAGCAGCAGCAGCCACATTCTCTCTCTCTCTCTCTCTCTCTCTCTCTCTCTCTCTCTTACCATGCACCCACGCCGGGACATACACGCATATAAATACATCACACATACACACACTCATCCGAAGGATCGAAGGAAGGAATCAAGGAGCTAACTTGGTGAATTATTTTTCCGAGAGGGCAAGACGGGACTGGAAGCAGAAAAAAATGCTGTACTTATCGGGCCCTAAATAGTATACCACAGGGCGCGGGCAGGGCCGGTGAGGAGAGAGCGGGCGTCTCGTTGCGCGCGGCTCGTGGGAGAACCGGGGGGGCGTGAGGGAGGGGGCCGCGGACGTGTATCCTTCTCGAGGACGACGAGTGTCTTTGTCCCCCAGCGGCGCGGGGTTGATTGCCCGATATGCAGCCGGCGTGCGAGAGAAGGAGGGGGCAGGGGGGGGGAGGACGAAATAAGGATCAGGACGAGGAGGTGGTGCAGACAGGGCGACCGCTCTCTCGGTCTATCGTCATCCTCCTGCACGTAGATGTACTACAATCCTTCCAAGAGCGCGGGCCCTGCGGGGATGAAGTACGGGCCCACGGGCCGTCGAGCAGGCTGAGGCGGGCGCGCGGAGCCGGGAACTCGTTGAGCCCGGCGTGCTCGGGACCCGCTGGCCCGTACTACTCGCGATAACGCACCTTGTAATATGCTCCGTTTTCGCCGCATACTTCGACTGCGAGGTCCTCCATCTTGTGTGTGTGACGGGCGCCGACTGACCGACGACGACGACGACCACGACGACGACGACGACGACACGACGACGCACACGCACAACTTATACTTCACGGCTAGCCGATGTATGTACTTGCAGTGCTCAGTTGCTATTGTTACTGATTGAACTGCTGAATCGCTGATGATGCTGCCGAAAATCCAACCAACAACACACACACACACACAAACACTGCACCAAAGTCCGGGATACTCTCTCTCCACCTCCAGGCGTCTGCAGTCTTGTTCTTTCTTGCGCACTAGAGTGTGATACTCGAGCAACGATGAGGCGTGTGCCTCGTGCCGGCTCTTTTTCTCGCCGTTCGTTCGTCCCGTACGAGCAGCTCGCAGTGCGCGTCGCGCGAAAATAGTAAGGAGGTTTTTCGAGTTCCCCAAGTAACTTCACCTTCCGCAGTACTAAGTACCTATCTCTTGACCCTCTCCGAGAGACTCACTCACGACACATACACAGGACAGGACCGATTGACACAGCAATACCGCTGACCGCATGCATCCAGCAGCAATAGCAGCATCAGTATAGCACTTCTTCGTAGCAGAGCAGGCAGCACACCACACAGAGAGAGAAAGACCGACCAACCCCCAAGTCCCCCAACCCCAACTTTTCGGACCGGTGCGCGGACTCTGCGCACACCAAGTACACTCTTCTTTATCAAATATATTGAGTATAATATAATAATACAATAAATATCAGACTAGTGGATGAGCACTCCGTTCGTTGCCTATTTATTTTTTAGTACTTATCGGAATTAAATTATTCAACTGTCGAATTCTCGACTGATGATGTAATGATGAGGGTGAAGCTGGATTTCACAAATTCACAAAATTTCTTACAGTTCACGTTGATGCACAAAATCGATTTTTCTTGTTTTTCCGTTTTTTTCTCGAAAAGTAAAACAATTGAAATTCAATAGCTCAATTGACATATATTTCATTATACATCATTGCTTTTTGCCCTATTACTCAATCAATTGATCACTGTTCTGTTCCGTCGATGTATTTTCTAACAATATAATGAATCTGATGCATACTTATTTATTTTGTATTTCTATCTTTGACGCAACGTGTGTGCAAAATGTCTGTAGTGTGGTGTATGCTATGCAGTTTGACTCATAAAAATTATTTGAATCTTGCGCGCTTCAGGGCCGTAATTACACACACACACGGACACGGGCCCGTGGAAACTAAAATTTTTTTTTTTATGAATAAGTACATACGTTATTGACAGTATAGTGATTGTAAATTTACCACCACTATTTCTCGAAGGCAACAATTTCTCAATGCCATGTATCTACCAGTGTCGAAAGATTTTTTCCTCAATAAAATTGATTACGTATGTACTTCTGTTCAATGCAAATACCTGCAGTTGTTCGCAAAATAAAATGAACGAAATATGTATCAATTATTTTGGCTAACGAAATACAAATCATACGTATTGTCCGACCTGCTTCTCGGTATTTTTAAATGTTAACGTTTTTAGTGCTACTGTTGTGCTCATCGTGCCGACTGCCGATTCGGCAGTGGCGATGAGTGCCGACTTGCCGATATCAAGAGGCGCGGGGGAACGCGGCAAATTTGTTTCTCAATACCCTAAACGCCGTTATATTAAAAGACCCAACGCCAAAAGTGCATTGTCTAAAGGTCCCTTTTCATGCTTAAAGCTACAAAGCTACAATTGTAGCGTTAATGATATAAAGTTCGATTGGTTCCAACTTTTTAGTCATCAACGCTAGAACAGAGAAATCTCTGTATAGTTATACAAACAACAAGAATTTCAGCGTTGTAGCGTTACAGCGTGAGCATGAAAAGGGACCTTTACAGCGAGTGTGTGTAAGTATATTATATGGTGATTCATACCCTCTTAAAAAACCTGGAATTAACTGGGAGTGAAGATTCGCTATGCAGGTAAAATTATTATTATTTTGTATCATTGAACTTTATATTTTTTGTAACATCCACAACGTTAAGTACATGGGTAAACGTGACAAGAAGAAACAAGTCAGTGTCCCTGCAAGTTCAATCGGAGGTTTTAGAATTTGGAGTCGAGACGTGCGTGCACAGCACTGCACAGCTACTCTGCGGAGAGTGCGGAGACTGCGGAGTGCGGAGTTGCGAGCTTGACTGACTTGAGGGCCTTGAGGGGCTTGAGGCTTGTACTTATATGTACAGTGTACTACACTGTACTTAGTATTGGGTCGAGTCACTCAAGAACTTGTCGAGTCGAGTACGAGCTAGTAAGTAAGTCAGAGAGGGAAGGCATTAACGTCAACGTCGTCTTTCGAGACAGTCGAGTAAAGTAAAGAGCGAAGGTGGTACATCTTTATAAGTACAGACTATACTTACCTAAACACTGTGAGTCAACGCGCAACACCGCGCTCCATATAGAGGAACATATTGGCTGTGTCGACTGTCGAGTAAGTATTAAGTACCTACTTACTTGTATATAAGTACTCGAGACAGTGTGAGTTTTGTTTTTCAAACGTTCATCAGTCTATGTTGTCCTGTAAAAATGTGCATCAGCAGTGTGTTATGTGTGTGCTCTGTGTAGATTCTGGGATTCACGATTTCAAGGTCTGCTATCTTCTTACATTGCATTCTCAACCTCGTATTTCTCATTTTCGTATTCTCTCCACGAGATTTCTTATATCTGAAAGCGGATCGAGATGAGATGCAGCGATACAATAAGCAGCAAAGGATGGTGTTTTGACGGGACAGACGACTGCTTCATTTATTATCCTCTTATCACTTATCACCTAATACTATGTTATCAGCTGCGATAGGCACATGCATACTTTTAGACATAGATTAAATACAATTATCATAATAGCAACAATATACGATAAATGCAGCTCCCGAAAGTGTTGGTGTGTACACCCATTCGATTAAACAATAACACACGGTAAAAGTAAACGTTTACGTATGACGCATCGCGAAGAAGAAAACTTTCGCTTCTGCGGAGTGACCATAATTTTTCTGCTGGGTAACTTATTCTTTTTCCTCGGATTTTTTGCTTACGTATACGTTGTTTACTAACTCAACTAACTTCATATCTCTCCTCGAACTATTTCATCTCCTTTTTCCGAGAAGAAGCGTAGAAAGTATTCAAGTTATACTATGTTGATATAACACTTTCAAGTATACCTCGCAGGTAAGTACTGAAGCTCAATTTGTGAAAGTCAGGGCAGAAATTATTTGACTCGGTTTTCGACGACTTTTTTACTCGTTTCTGCGCCAAGCCAAGTTTGCTTGGATAATTTTTTGCGAGTGGGAGCAGTATACGCTTTTGGAGTCGAGAGAGAGAGAGTTGAGGCCTAAATCTGCTTACATTACGTTCTCAAGAAGAATTATTCTTGAGCAAGCCGAGATTAATCATCAAGTTTAGCTTGACAACGCTCTATATACCTATTTAGTAAGCAATACAGTGCTGTTATTGTATCAAACGGTAAAAGTAGTTTATGTTGAGTGTGGAATATGAGGGAATTGCTATCAGCGATTTTAATGATCTTATTCAGCAGCTGTTCAATATACAAAGCTCATTTAGTTGGAGCAAAAAATATAGCTGTAGTAGCAAACGAAGTCAATTTTTTTTTCCGTAATTTGGGTGGATGCCTTTTTACATTTGAGGGTTATAAACATTTCTTATGGAAAAAGTTTAAAAGCGTACCCAAGTGTTATTAAAATTTTTTTTTCTTGCTAAATGAAACAATTTTTTTACCTATTAAATGGTGAATAGAAAATTACCAGCAACACTAAGTTTTTTAGTGTCTTAATTGATTCTTTTTGAACTTACACAATCAATACATCCTTGAAACAGCAATAATCATGAATGCATCCATTTAATAAAAAAATTGAGTGGTGTAAAACTTTTTGATAGTTTGTTGTTAGAGCCACAATACAACTTCCAACATTGGTTTTTAGGTATGGATTTGAAATTAAAACGTGAGTCATCAGCCTGATACCGAGAAAAAATATCGAAATTTCACGTGATATTGATATGAGTTTCATTCATAGCTGCCCTGTGTATTATAATAAAGAGAGTATTATATTGCTATAGCCTACCACTTTACACTGAATTTTGTTTTCAACACCCATTGAATGTGAATTTTTCAATTTCACACCTGATTTTGTAAATATACTTTGTAGGTTACACAAATTTACAGTTGTATGCCCGAGTACATGTCTCTGTGAGACAAGCATGACTGTTTGGTAAACCAATTAGTATCGAAGAATGCTCAAGGATAGCGAAGTAGGATCAGCAGGATGCAGTGGCATAAACTCCAGGCAGCGAAGGCTCATTCCACGTTTCTCTCTCAGGAGACTACCATACTCACTTCCAATTATAGGTCGACGAATCCCCAGGCCTTCCCCAGCTGGCAACAGAAATACCAAAGGTATTAATTTATAAAATATTTCTAAGTAGTTGAACCATGATTTTGAAATCAAGATTAACTTTGACTATTATTTTAGGGAAAGAATCATTAAACAAGCCGCAAGATATAGAAAAAGGTGAAGCCAAAATTAATAATGGCCCAGGTCATGTGCAATATCATTCTGGAGACTTGCATAGAACATTTAGTAAAGGATCTGTTCTTTCAGCTGTAGCAGGAAAAGTAACGAGGCTTATTTAGTTGCAATATTTGATGTTTATTGAAATGACTGAATTGTTTATTCATTTATTCTAGAGCAATGAAAACGGGATCATAGAATGTCCTCTGTGTCTAGCAGAGTTTCCAGCAGAGCTATTTCCCACAATACAGTCATGTCATCATCGTAGCTGTTATGACTGTTTCCAACAGTATCTAAAAGTTGAAATATCGGAATCTAGAGTCAATATAGCTTGCCCAGAATGTACAGAACCTTTACACCCTAATGGTACGCATAGAATCATTTATTTCACTTCATTATACAAGAAAGTTGCACTAAACCTTTCAAATTTGTATTATTATTTAGATATTAGAATGATCCTCAATGATCAAGTTCAACTAGAAAAGTACGAAGATTTCATGGTAAGACGAGTATTGGCGGTCGAACCGGACGCAAGATGGTGTCCAGCACCAGATTGCAGCTATGCTGTAATTGCCTCAGGATGTGCCTCGTGCCCAAAGCTGCGATGCGAAAGACCTGGATGCGACTCCTACTTTTGCTATCACTGCAAAGCACGATGGCATCCAAATCAAACATGCGACGCGGCACGAGCGCAGCGTGCGCAGTATTATGAGCGAAATTCACCTCTTAATTTCAATCAAATTGATGCACAACACAGTAAGTCCATTATTTTGGTGAATCTTAATCTTTTCTCGCTTGAACAAGTTTCAATTTGAATGTTATTTTAAACTAGGAGACGATATAAAACCTTGTCCTCGTTGTCAAGTGCTCATTTTTAAGATGGATGATGGAAGTTGTAATCATATGTCGTGCGCTGTGTGTGCAGCGGAGTTCTGTTGGCTTTGTATGAAAGAAATCAGTGATCTCCATTATCTTAGGTAGGTTAAAATGTTTCATACAAAGCATTTGCTTGATGTGAGCTTTTTGCTTGTTCGAGCTCTGCTTCTTAGTCATCTCTAAAATATTAATCCGACAGAAAGTTTTTAACAAGATTTTCGCCTTACCCTGTCAATATAATATGTGTAATCATAATTTTACTCAACAGTCCTTCTGGCTGCACATTTTGGGGTAAAAAGCCATGGTCCCGTAAAAAGAAAATCCTGTGGCAGCTAGGAACATTAGTAGGAGCTCCAGTAGGAATTGGCCTTGTAGCTGGTATTGCCGTGCCTGCCATAATCATAGGTAATATACATTTATACCATACATACTTTAGGAAAACCTGAATTTCTCCTTTAGAGAGCATTAAAACGTGAAACATCAATCGATTCTTATAGGCATTCCAGTGTGGGTTGGACGAAAATTGTACACCAGGTACAAAAAAGTCAACAAGCACAAAAGAAACGCATTTATTGCTGGTGGAGTAACTGCATCGGTAAGTTTGCTTAAAGTATCAATTCACTAATTACTTTTGCCGTTGATATCATCATTATCTATTTTGTTTACCTTGATTGGAAATTAGAGGAAGTTTTATTGGAATTTTTAAGGATTGTCTGTCTTTAAATTTATTATCATCTTTGTATTGATCACGTTGGTGACAAACAGATATCTTGTGTGTTTTTCAGGCGGAAATTTATAGGCATTATTACATAAAAATGCATATTTAATATTTTTAAATACAAATATTTTTATTTGTAACACAGTAACACAATTCCACATTCAATACTGTTCAAAGTTGGCAAACAAATGCTTCATTACAGTTTTGATGATAGCCTTTCTTGGTCGATTAACTGCTTGAAATGCTTTGGAAAAAAACGTCTTCCTAAACTTTTAATTATCTTATTCAAACCTATTAAAGAATATCATTTACATTTAATTTAATGATGCAAAAAATTGAGCCGCCTGAAAATGAAAGCAATCAAAAAGATTAAAGATTTTTTGCTGATATTAAGAACTTGTAAAAAGTATTTTGAGAGAACCGAACTTTGAATCAAATTTTATTTCATAATTGATAAACGTATACATTGCAGAAGTCGCTCGAACGATTTATGTAAAATGAACAGCAGGCGATATGACCGCGTCTTATCGATATTCGGAGAAATACTTGTTTGTAGGTATGATACCATTATACCGGTTCGTTATAACGGCAGCAAAAGAGAGTAAAACATGCACGCATACGTATCAATGTTGAGTTTACGCACATATGACGCGTTCAACAGCCAACACTTCAACGAGCGAAAATTTGCACGTAAACAACGTTAGATAAGGATCGCTTTGCTTTCAAGACGTTTTAAAAAAATGCTGCAATCACACAATTTTTTGTTAATCAGGCAGCGTAATTCATTCGTACCAGTTTAATGTATCTTTTTTTACATCACTTTGTTTTTATTACTACCATATTAATGGATCGTTACGGTTAATCAATTCTAACCACCTCTTATGTGTCAAGTGGTTCGCTAATAGTCGATAAACTCTTATTCTAATTTCGTATGTGCATGGCTGTTCTGGAAACAGCGTAATAGTCGTGATTCGATATTTTTATGACGAAAATTAGACAGACGCATCATCGTTGCTGTCTTATAATAATTATAATATGAAGCAACTGTCCGATAGTGTTTGGGTGTGATTCATGACGCGCCGATGCTGAGTCACTTTTATTTCCATTCTCGGTGCAAGTAGTATAAACAATACATGGGTACCGCTGCGAAAAACATGTCAAACCGTCCGACTCAGCAGCTCTTGCAGCTTGCAATATTGAACGTCGATCGATTTCTGGCCGCTTATGGTACACTATAATTTCCAAAGTTCTAAAAAAGTATAGCGTAGAGAGACGGGTAGAGAGCCGAGTAAAATCGAGAGGGATCGACTCGAGGCTCGCTCCAGTGACTCCTCGTCGCAGCTAGTCGCTCGAGAAAAATCCGAAGGACGTGCACGCATCACACCGTACGGCCTTGCCGCTCAACCGAAGGCCTTTCTCTCTCTCTTTTTTCCTCTCTCCCTCTCTCTTTTCCTTTTGTATTCGTAGGTATAAATATGTAATATGCGCTTCGACGCGACGCGCTTCGTTGCAAAAAAACTACTGGTACATAATTATAATATCGTTCGGATTTCCGCGCGTCTCTGGAATTCCACGTGGCAAATATAATAACGTGACGCGTTTACATGTCACTGGACGATAATTCGTACTTTTTTTTTTTTCTTTCCAATTTTTCGTTTCTCAACTACCCTATGCTTTGGCTGTAGCCGTATTGTTTTTTTTTTTTTTTTTTTTTTTTTTCCGCAGTATATAGCCACTACAAATCAAGCGTGTGTTTCAGTATTAATGAAAGAACTATGTTTATTTTTACCCCATTATGTTATGAGCACAAGGTTTTACTTTCTATTTTTTCTTCTTTTTTTTTCTTTATCATCGTTATTGGTATATTTTTAATTTGCACATCACTCTTCTCTTCTTACTTTTTCATTCGTTAAACGATGGCAACGAAAATTGACGAGATTATTCAGAAAAAAAAGAAAAGAAAAAAAAACAAGTAAGTAACCTGAGTCCCTCCGTCGCCTGTGACAATCGTCAAAATTCACAAAGACAGCAGCTTGCGTTACACGTACGGTGAAACAAGAAAAAAAAAGAAAAAAAAAAAAAAAAAAAAAAAGCCCCCCCCCAAAAAGCAAAGAGAGACAGGGAAAAAGAAAAAAAAATGCAACCCAGACAACCACAGCCCACCAAAAAAAAACAACACTCGCGGGCCCCCAATAATAGTATAGTAGAAGTAGTAATAAAGAATAACAATGGCAACAATAGCAGCAGCAGCAGTAACAACAACAACAACAACAACAACAACAGCAACAACAACGACGACGACGACGACAAAGACCGTCCGATGGGTATAGATGAAGAAGAAGAAGAAGAAGAAGTAAATTACAATTGAAGGAGGAAGGACTCCTAATAACAGCGGGCAGTGGATGGCGCTCAAACAACGTCGTCCGCCGTGGACTTGACAAGATCCTCGTCGATGGCCAGTACACCGTCGGCGTGGAGGTCCTCGAGAACGTCGATGAGCCGCTGCTCGGTCATGGGATCGCCGAGGGCAACGTCCACCGAGCCGATGCAGAGCAGAAGCGCGAGCAGCTGCGAGCTCCGGTAATCGCGATCGAGATCCGTCCTGGTGTAGCCGAGCCGTGCGACGACGTCGAGCCCGAGGCCCGCGCAAGTCTCGGTAAGACTGGCCCAGTAGGTGTCGAGGAGGCTCGGGCTGTGACGCCGGCGCAACTCGCTCGGGACGCTGCTCACCAGGAGAAGGGCCACGTCGTTCGTCGGCCGGCTGTAGGTGACCATCTGCCAGTCGAGGACGGCGCACTCGCAGCTCGCGTCCCCGTCGCTCGTCCGAAACAGCAACTGTTGGGCCGAAACGAAGGGTACAGGACGATATAATATATATTAGTACAATCCAACGTTGACTGCAGAAGCAGGGATCGTAACGATTTTTCGCTCACGTTGTTGCTCCAAAAGTCGGTGTGGGTGATGAGCGCGAGTGGCCCCTCGGGCGCCAGGAGACTGGCTATCAGCTCCTTGGTGCGCGGCCGCAACGCCAGAAGGGCCTCGAGCACCGCCTCCAATCCCGGCCGGCGCTCCAGGAAGCGCGCCAACTGCGGCAGGCCCCGTTCAACTGCACGACAAGCGTATATGCTTGCAATCAGTACTGGTTTAGGACACGAAAAGTATATAAATGTACGCATGCACGTATAATACATCCATCGTACCGAGCTGCTGGTACGAATCGGTCGCCCGGGCCGTCTGGAAGAGAAAGGGGTAGCGCTCCGATAGGGAGGTGTCCTCCTTGATTTTGAGGGCGAGCGACAGGGCGTGTATGCGGGCGACGGCGGTCAGGGCGGCCTCAGCCTGCCTGAGGGTGAGGCCGCGCGAGAACTCTACCCCCTCGAAGCCCCGGGAGCTGAGGTTCTCGAGGACGAGGAACGACTCGGGCGGCACGGGACTGTCCTCGGTGCCCCCGGCTGGACTGTAGTGCGCGTGGATGCAGCGTGGTATCGGCAGCTGTTCGGCGCCTGCTGGCGGCGACTCCGACAGCCTGTTCTGACGCTGAAAGACCTCGAGGTCCGGCACGACCTTTTTCGGAAAATCGACGCGGTTGTCATTATTTTTTTTCCCCCCCCCCCCCCCCCCTTTTTCCAACATGCAAACGCAACGATGGATCTTGGGCACGGGCGCGTCTATTCGTGATTCGTATTGTCGGGCAGTATGCATCGTTACAATCCAACGAGATATTTCGGATATTTCGGGGCCGACGGCGTTACGACAAAGAACCAAACGAGAAAAAACAAAAACCTCACCTGGGTGTAGAACCTGATCTCCCTGAGGTCGAACTGGGCCTCGGTGACGAAGAACCGGCTGTAGGGATCCTGGGGCAGCCGCTTGACGATCAGACTGAGCCGTCTGGCGGGCGCCTCGGCGTCGCGGCCGGCGAGCCGGTACTCGAGACTCACGGCCAGTATGTCGCTGAGCACGCTCTCGCCGGCGCTGCAGCCCGGCCGCACCTGGAATTCGAGCACCGTCGGCCGGGCCGCCTCCTTCGTACCTTCCTTCCCGCCCCCGCGACCATCGGCCTGGCCCCCCGCGTGGTGTTCCTCCAGTATGCCCTCGAGCCACTCCCTCGTTATGCTCCACTCGTCGGCGCACGAGTCCTCCGTTATCCCGCCGTCCTCGCTGTCCGACATCGCAGTCTCCTCGATGATGATGAGCCTCTGCCTTTCAAACCATCACTCCCCTGAGCGCGTATTGGCACCGAAACGTCGCGTCGACCGATCGAACAAAAACGATTAGAAAAAACAGAAAACAACAACAAAAAAAGAAGATCGAACGAAGAGTGTAGCCAACAGCTGGGTGTCCTTATTTGCTGCCTCCCCCTGCACGCGCCCGTCAGGCCGATCGAACCACCATCGCCACGGTGCCCGTGTGCCTCTCCCTGCAGGTCGCCAACTCGAATGTTCGTGCCCCGTCATCGTGTGCGCTTATTCAACGCCCATCCGTCGCATTCGCGTATGCATCGTCGCCGCGCCGTTAATGCATTGTGCGCCTTGTACATTGGACCGCGGAATTATTGTGTCGTCGACCCGCGGTGGTGCCGGTGACGCGGCGCTCACTGGCCCGTCGGCGCAGGATCATCGTCCTCTCGCTATCCCTTGTACATGTACGCACGTACTCTGACACAGGTGTACGTATCGAGCTTCGCATGCCGCGAGGATATATCGAGTCGCTCTGGAAGCTCTCCGAAAGCTCTCGGCGTGTATACTTAATACGCGGCCGTTCCGACGCCGTTGGGTGCAGGGACTGACCGACGGTGCAGATGGGAATGGAAGAGAAGAGCGAGGGGGGGCGGGGTCAACGGGCGGCGTTGACGCTTTCGCCGGGCGCTCGGCGCATGCCCTGCAATCATCAGGAGGAGCCGCAGCGTTGTTCCACCCCCCCCCCCCCCCCCCCCCCCCCCCCCCCCCCCCCCCCCCCCCCGCCCCCCCCCCCCCCCCCCCCCCCCCCTCAACGACGCCGCCGTGCGAGCTTTTCTCTGCCTTCCTCTCCGCCTGATGCTGCTGCTGCTGCTGCTGAATCAATATCCCGTATCTCCCTCGCGTATATATGATACACAGACTTGTAGAAGCGCTGTATGGGTTTTCATCGGGAGAAAGGACCTCGTGTACGGAAAATCAATTTGGAGACAATTTGGTGCTCTCGTGTTGCACCGGTCAGAGTCGATGGGTGTTGAATGTAAGGATGAGACGCAAGATGTGCTTTGTCCTTTGATCCTTCCCTGTTTTCTTTCTTCGTATTATATAAGTGTACCAACGATTCGACGGTTCAGGGCGTTTTTCGTCCTCGATGTTGTTCAACTTCCGTTGACAGCAACGCTTTTACGGCTTTCATCCGCGTGTACAATGTACCTCTACGTGGACGTTTGATGTATAATTTTAAGAGGAAGCAGCGTTGTTTTACGATCGTTTCGTAATACTGCACGAAGATTTATTTTGCTCTGGAAATCGAATGGAACTGCGTATCGCGGGTACGGGGGTACTTTTTTAACGCAATGAATTCGTCGATAGTACATTACAATGTACACCAATGTACGCATAGGGTAATGATTAGAAAGGTAACGCGGAAAGAGCAAATGCAAGCGGTGAAAAACTCCCGTTGGCTTTCAGATCCTGATATCACCGGTACTGGCGGGCCTCGCGGTGGGCATCGGCGTGCCGATCCTCCTGTTCTACGTCTACGGCGTGGTACCGGTCTCGCTGTGCCGCAGTGGCGGCTGCGGCGTCTCGACCAGCGGCTCCGGCGTTAGATTCGACTTTGACGACGAGAACGAGCTCATGGGTGCGCTAGGCGCCAGAAACACCGGAGGTCAGTGACTTGTCGAATACGTATAATATATATTTGTGAATTTATTACAAAATTTTACACGCGCCCGAATACTCGTCGGCTCGGCGCGGGAATATGGCCGTAAGTATGAATAATACCAATCTTCCTCCAGACGCGGCCTCCATAGACGTGGCGAGTCACCGAGGCGGGAATCCGTCGATCGGAGAGGCCTCGCTCTCGTTGGGCAGCGGCAGCCAGCTGGAGAAGCTGGGCCGTGAAAACGACCGCGAGAGCGCGAGCAACGTGGCCCTCGCCGGCGTCAGTATAGCCGGCAGCATCGCCTCGAACGTCCTGCCCGGCGGACAGGGGTACGATCGTGGCGCTGGGCGAAAGGGGAAAAAAAAAGAAAAGTTGAACATGGCTCTATTCCCGCAGACTGGAGGTCCAGGCGGACGTGACGTCGACGCAGCGCTTCAGCCTCTGCAGCGAGACGGCCTCGGCGACGACGAGCCTCTCGGAAAAGTCCGTCAACGCGTCCATCGCCCCGGACGACGGGGCAGCCTCGACCCGTGCCCTCGCCGGCTCAGTTCTCAACATAAAACTGATGCCCGACGCGTCGAACGAGGGCGCGGCTCCTTCAGCGACGACTGCCACGAGCATGACGGCGACTGCTCCTGCCACTAACGGCCCCCAGATGGACTCCTCCTCCGGCCAGGCGACCTCGCTCAGCTCCCTCGAGGAGATCGCCCCTGGCAGTCTGGCCAAGAGCCGGCTGGTAACAACAAGGTTGCAGAGCTGCGATGCGAGCAGCGGCTGGACGAGCGCCGAGGATGGGGGCAGCGAGAGGGTCAGGTTCGACCATCACGTGAGCTTCATCGAGGCCGATAAGGAGGTGGGCGCTAACGATAGCGCTGCTGCTGATGCTGATGCTACTACTGCCAGTGGTGGTGGTGGCGGTGGTGCCAAGGGCTCGACTTGCAGGCGCAAGAGGAGTACCAGCAGGGAACTTGAACAGGAAGCTGTGGCCGGCGCTGTTGGGGACGACGCGCGCAGATCTTTGAGGTTCCTACGACGACTTTTCTCGCGATAAGCGTCTCTCGACGCGAGCCTTGACGAGCCTCTGGTGAGAAAGTTGAAAATTATAATCGACTGAAATGGAGTTCCCTCTTCCCTGCAAATAGACGCTTTTCGTACTCAATCTCCTCTGATCATGATATGCATTTTTTTTTCAATTGTATTGTTGTTTTTTACGCAATATCCTAATGCAGCGTGGAAAAAAAACTTGCCCGGGCCCTCCCCCGGCTGCCGCCACCGCGTCGGCCAAAGCAGCTGCCCGAATGCGAGCATACTCGCTGGGGGAAAGCGGGGGTTAATTCTCGTCCAGCCAGACCACACGTCATAGTCGAGTAAATAAGCCGGAAAGTCTGCGGAAAACTGGGGGGGAACGATGTTTATAGTTGATGGAGTTGTTATATGCTTTTTAATCTCTGTTTTTAGAAACAAACTTGAATATTATGTTTTTTTATTCATCAAAAATCTTTTCATACTTGTACATAACAATATTGCAATGTTCTCGCCAAATTTTATTTACTCCAACTACTCGTTTTTAAAACTTAAAAATAAATATTTTGTAGATCCTTTGGCGGAGATTTAAATTATTTGGAGTTAGTAGCAGAGGGAAGGCCAGTGGGACGCGTGATCGTTTCAAACCTGAAAAATGTCTTTTCACAATTCTTCAGCCAGCGAGAAACGCCATTATCGATTACGTTCCAGACGAACGCAACGTACGCGGACGGTCATTCCGTCGAGTCGACCGTTGAAACCGAGTTGGACAAAAACTTGAAATGTTAAAACGTAAGGTAAAACCTTCGAACATGTACACAGTGAAGGCGATTCAATATTCTTGTAAGGGGTAGCAGCTATCTTGTTCTCTCTCTTCTAGAGAGTATTTACTAAGAGCTAGTTAAAAATAGGTGCTGCATTAACAGACATCAATTCTCAACTCATCCCCTCCATGTATACATGTTCTATGGACAAAACGAAAATCCGCTATCAAGACTGAGTTTTTTTGGAGCGACGTGCGAAATTTTCCCATTTAAATATTGATTAATGAAACGAAACTTAAATAAATTAAGCTGAAAATTTGGTACGGTACGGTTGGTTAAAGTCTTTAGAATGTTTGTGGTCTCTTATACATATGTAGCTGTACATTTATGTGTGCAGTCATGTGTACATGAATGATACTGTAAGAAAAGAAAATATCGGGATAACTGTAGGTGTGATGTACAAGAGTCTGAATCATTGGACACTCAAAAGTATACAACTAATATCAGTATAAAATTAATTATAAGATAAAACGCTTTTTTATTGTTTTTAGAAAAGTCAATTTTAAGATAAGACTTTCTCTAATGCCCAACCAGAGAAAAGCTTTAATTTCTACAATTCCCTAGGCTCTGATGGGAGTGAAAACATTTATAGCTTTTAATTACGTATGAAAAAAAGTATTAGTTTAAGGTCTTATGAAAAATTGAGACATAACTTGTTCAAATTTTATGCATCAATATATAAAAAAAAAAAAAAAAAAAAAAAAACAACGACAACTTACACATGTGAACACCAACATTTTGTTACATTTATTAAGAGCAAATATAAACTGCCGCTTTTTTCACTTTAATGATCAGTGGAAAAATATATTGAAAATAAGTAGATTTAATGTTACTGCAAATGTAAATTATTTAAATAAGTTATATTAAATACAAATATGCCATGTTGTAAAAACAAAATTTTTTTTGACAGTACAGGGTCTATGAAAAAATAATGCATTTTATTTATCTAATGATAATAATAATACATATTATAATGATCTACACAAAAACGCAGGAGACTTTTTTATGAGTTCATCCACTTTTATTTTAAACAATTCACTTTGGATTGGTTCATTTGGTTGACAAAGCGGATTTTTCACGACGTACTCAATGTATACCTTTAGGAAAATAATGTACAGAACATTTTTAATCATTGTAAATAAAACAGTCAATAAAAAATTATAATATACGTACTTGACTGTGCAATCTCTGCAACAATTCCCTAATGTTTTGAGCCACGTTATCGGTGTTTAAAACAAATTTCAGTCCTGATGGAGTTTCAAAGTAGTGAAGTGTGTACTTGCTTGTCTTGTAACTCAGAAAACCTTCTTTAGAATCGAGCGGTGAAATTTTACTAACAAACGATTTGATAGAGTACAACATACCATACATTAATTTAGCTTCCTGCGAAAATGACAATTCTGAATTAGCTATTATATCTAACGTGGCGTAATACAAACACCTATCAACTATTTTATCCAACTTTATTTTTCAAAGAGTTGATTCTTTTAAGAGTAGAAAAACAAATGAATCACCCGAGATAACAATTTTAAGGTTACATTTGATCAATGTGAGAGCTAGGAAGGAATTTAGTTTACTCACCTCTTCCTTGGTCATGCCAGATTTGTTCAACCTATTCCATTCTTCGTAGTACAAAAGAGTGCCATTTTTCGAGAAAATATACAAATTATGAATAGTCATTGTTTGCGGAGCAACAGACTTACTTTTCTGCTGCACAGCGCAAACACTGCAAACATTACAGTTGAGTTGACATTCAACACTTTATATTATCTACAATCGGTAAAATAAAGGTGCATTACAGCGCGAGTTTTGAATGCATAAACGATATTGTAAAAAAAATAACCCAACCCCTAAAATTACTTTGTTTGCAATAAACATTGAAAATATTTGAATAATAGTAGTTTTCGTCACAAATATGCATCTCTCTAGGGCGGTTCCTGGGCCCGAGGGCGCTTGCGAAGCAACGTTGCAACGATGCCACCTATGTCTATGTATAAGAATAGTACTGACTGTACTATGAGATTACTGAGTAATTTTTGAGCTTATGAGGGGGGGGGGGGAGGTCAACCCTTAAAATACCCTCTTTGCATACGCCCCTGAGGAAGCCGCAGATATGTATTACATATATTTAGATATACATTTATATAATTTTTATATGTATGTATATACAAATACCACTGCAACACTAATAATTTAAAATAATTTCAAACCAGATATTTTGTGTGTGAAAGTCATAAAATATTATAAAAGTTTTCAAGAATAACCAGTTTTAATGTTTATAGCGTGCTATTCTGAAATAGTAGTAGCGAAAACTACTATTTTTTCAAAAACCAGAATATAGTGATGGTCTTTGTAGAAAGCGTCGATATAGTAAGGGGCTCCGCCTACTGCACGCTTCGCACGCCAATCCCCCAAAAATCAATTATATTTATTTTTATGAGCTTTAAAGAAATGTAAATTAATAACTTTTTCATCACTCTAACCTAAAAATCGCACCTTCGCCGCTTCTTTTCGGCTCTCATGATGAAAAATATAATACCGACCTGGTACTAGGGACGTTTTC
>JAPYYV010014777.1:0-14386 GCA_030522625.1 Copidosoma aretas
GTCCGCCACTCAAGTGCGATCCAACCAGGGCTACGTTGCGGACCCTCGGGCCGCAAAATCGCCCTGGAGGCAATCGCACTTTTGTGACGAAAACTACTAATTCATACACTTTTTTCCTGAAAATGCAATGCATTTTTTTTTTCTTATTATTACTTGTAAGGCAGTACTTTAAAAATTTTTGACCAGCTCAAAAGTACCATGTATTTTCAGAAAATACAGATGACTAATCAAATATTTTAATTCTTTATTCAAAGACTCTTTAATTCTAAATTCTGTTATCTTTCATAGTGATGTGGTGTATTTTTTTTTGGAAAACATTTTGTGTAGTAACGTGCTACAAACAGTAAAAAAAAAAAACAACATTGGCTCCAGGTCGAAAAATGCCACTTATTTTTAGGAAAAAATTATATTCCTCTTTCGTTATCCCGCCCTCAATAAGCCGAAAAAGATGTCGATGAAACCGGAAAATCAAAATGGCCTTATCGACCACGACCCTCGGAGAATGAATCTTCTGGCCCAATAATTTTCGTTCCCTTTCCTCTCGCTCCATCCGTATACAGTATTTTTCACTTCGTCCCGCAAACAGTACCCACCCTCCAGTATATCGCGCGCCGATTTCAACGCCCACGCAGTCCAAACAGCAAAAAGCAATCAACGCCCCCATTGAGGGTAAAAAGCAGCGGCGACGCACGTCTTTCCTCACTGGCAAGGAAAACTAACTGAACTCAGTCTCCCCCGACGACGGCAGAGTCGAGTCGCTCCCGGCGAGCGGTACACAGCGGCGGCCCTCGGGGATGGATGCAAAAGAGCTGTCTCGAATATAATTTTCGCAGCTACCGCCTTTGGTACGCGGGGACACGCGGCTCGGTACACCTTTGCTCGGGTAAACGGTTTATCTCCTCGGGTGTGCGCGCGCGCGGCCTCTTCTTCTTCCGACTCTTTTTTTTTTCTTCTTTTTTACTTTGAATTGGATTTTCATGAATTTTTGCGCGCGTTCGTGGAAGCTAGCTGTGCAGGCTGCGTGTCGGTGTGTGGGGATTACGCGCGGATGCGCATCAGCGTAGCTCGGGATTTCGCGGACTTATCCGAGGTAGATGCAGTGGGGTGGGCTGATGCATCGCTACGGCTGAATTATGGATGCTTGATTGAGGATGAGCTCTCTGACGGATCTCGTTTTGGTGGCTGAGAGTGCACGGGGGGAGGGGAATATATTTGGATCTTGGGTGAATTTCCAGTTGGGCTTTTTTTTTTCTACGACGACTAGGTTGTATGATCAGCAATGCGATGTCAAGTTTGTATTTTTTATTTCTGTTAGATGATCAAATAATATTGGCATTTCATGTGGTTGAACGTAGATGTGCTCGATCTCTGGATTAATTCCTCGATGTACTGATTAATATATCAGATCCTGTCGAGAAGCTTTGCATCGTACGGATGATTTCATCAGCCGTGCATAAATTATTACGATTTCATAAAATATTCTCTACATTAATTTTGTACATGAACGTATGCCATCGAGTGTATAATAAATCATATATTCAATCTGTAAATAACATGACCAATGATTTTCTTTTTGTTCCAGGTAAGTTCACGCATTTGAACGAATTCCGCACACATTCGTGAGTACACCATTGACATTCTTGTAAATAAAGAAATGTTCTTTAAAAATGTTGAAAAATAGCAACCGTTTACGGAGAAAACGTTACAGGAATTTCAACTATAGATGCAGCGGTAAAGTTGTGACCGATACAATTTAACCGTAATTTTCACCGTAGCTTTTCGGTATTTTTTTTAATACAGTATAATTAATCTTAGTTATACTTTCTACATACCATCAACGTTTTTGATTGTCAGAGAGAAAAAAAAAACAGGCAAACAGATATAAATAACCGAGAACTTTACCGTTGTTTTTGCACAATGAAAATTCACGTAGCCTTTTTTTTCTTCTAAACGGCAACAAAAAACGCCCAACTTCACGCACCGCGCTTTGCACAACAAAACGCTCGTGCCGAGCCCCAGAGAATCACCTGCACATACACTGCACGGGAGCGATCCGATCGATTGTATCGATCCAACTTGGGAAAACCGTCGGAAGTTCCACGACGCCCCCGCGCGGATTACTATTGACAACTACTTGACGTACTTTGTCATAGCCGCGCGCAAATCCGCTTACGCGGCGAGCCCCGTTTACCACGAGCCCCACCCCCGCATCCTCGAAGCTAGTCTGCTCTATCTCTACACATATATATATTAGGCTACGCCGTGCACCGACGCGCAGGTTTGGTGTACTTACCCGCTGAAAATTGAGAAGATCAAAGATTAGGTCGGAAGATGTTTACGTATCCTTTTAACTCGGCTGCCGCGGCTCTCTGATTAAACTCGCGGGGAGGCATGCGCTTGATTAAACCGTGGGTAACTTGCCTTACGTAAGTTCTCTGTTGTTGATTACGCACGCCTCTGGGCTTCCAACTATACAGTAACGACTTTGTGTACCCAATCAAGTTACGGCTAACCCTTCGATACCCTTCGCGCTTCTATTTCATCGTCACTGGCACTCAATCAGTGATCGTACGATAGACGAGTACGTACTATTATTATTATTATGTACTTGCTGTTGAGCAGCGGCGAAATGTGCAACTGTCCGGCACTCGAGCTCCCCCGGCTCAAAGCCCACTCGTATCGAGTATACCGGGGACACACTTTGCTATTATCACGCGATATTGAGATGACTCTCGAGAGCAAGTGCACGGGGAAACGCGGTGACAACGACGCGGTGTAAACAAATGAAATGACACGCACTCGCGCGAGTCCTTATCCGATGTACGAGCGCCGGGGCACGCGTCAGCACTTGACCCGTTTTTCCGCGCTTATAGCGTACAACGATGATACACTATTTCACGCGACCCCTGTGCAACGCGGTCAAAGTGGTATTTGCGCATCAATCGATGGTACAGCGCGCAGAGTATGACGAGCAATTACGATCGATCGCTAATACATTCGAAGCACGAAGCACTCGAGAGTGAACCCATCCGGAGTGAAGTTCAAAACGGAAACGCTCCTCGCGCTCGCGGGACACTCGAAAGAGCCGACCAAGGGGGGTGCATCGAAATTCCACGGGGGCAGCAAAAAGCAGTCCCACCGCGACACTTCATCATGCCACCCCCGTATCGCGTTACACGACGCGTACAACACTTTTCGATACCAGTAATATCCCCGATCGCGAGCGCACGAAGCCCCGGCGGTCTCCTTTGCTCCGAGGGAACAGCAACGACGCCCACCAGGCGCGAGGCGATTATTTACCCCTGTACCCTCGGCCCTGCCCGAGACACCCCGGAACTATTAGAGGACGTAATTAGAGCAATTTGAGATTCACCGCTCCCCGAGGGCTCTTCAACAGGCTCTCTCTCTCTCTCTCTCTCTCTCTCCACGGATCGAAAATTAATTCATAAGAGCTCGCTCGGTTCTTCCCCCGCGTCCTGCCGCGGGTTTCGGCTGGTGCGCCAATTGGAACTGGGAGTCACCTGGTTTTTTTCCCCTTTTGATTGTCCAGCCGGGAGGAATCGGAGCGATTCCCCTGTATTAGAGCCACCGTCGATGACTGTCGATGAACGCGGATGTGAATGTAAGCAAGCACTCGATCATTATTAATCGAGGTTTCGTCGGTAGTTGTTTGAGGTTGCAAAGAAATACGTGGAATCGTACGAATAGTCCGAACGAACGTTTGTTCATTGTCAATCCCAAGCCTCGAATTACGGTCGATGAATCAGCTTCGAGTGATCATTTCCATCGGTGTACATGTTTAGCACTGTTTAGTAGAAGAGGCTGCAGCGCTCTGAATTCTACGAACGAAAAGTCGAACGAGACGAGCAGGCGCATCAGAGGCGCGTCGGGGCGGCAATGACACTTTTCGACGCTCGGCGCGGAGTTTGCCATTGCCCGCGGGGCGTTTAACGAGTGCGCGGGGTATCGAGATTCTTCTCGTGCGCGCGTACGATGCACGCCGAAACGCCCGGCGTATATTTCATCGCTCCTCCCCCGCTGCTTCTTCGGTTTCGAAGCTAACGTAATTTCATCGGACGCGTCCTCGCCCCGTGCCGCAAGAAATCCTCGCGAGTCCTTATTTCAAAGTAGTGCACACTGCTGCGTACCCCCCTCGCGGTGACGTGAAAAATTATATTGCCTCGTATTATTCCGTGCGTACGCGTGTACTTACCTACGGTCGCATGAATCATTTCGGGCGCCCGAGGAGTCCCGCGATGTAGCGTCAGCGGCAGCAATGGCCGGCCGTAACGCGTGCACGGCTCTCAGCGGGCGAGCACCGAGATTTACGGGTGGGCATCGACAAAAGGTGGGGGTTTTTTTTTCGCCGACCCGGGCAACCTCTCGCTCTCCCCCCCCCCCCCCCCCCCCCCCCCCCTCGTCCTCGTCGCGCGCGCCCCCGGACGCCCGACCGAATTAATCAAGGAAAAATCCATACGAACCCCGCGGGAGGGAGGAGGAGGAAGTTCTGAGTTATTTGTGGGAATCACCGGCGAACCGGTTGATGTAGTTTGGTCTTGGATTTCGACCGAATCTCGGAATTCTTATACAATAATGTCGCTGGAAAAGTGCTGTTCCAAATACAGACATGCTAGCGTGAATGGATGTCTCTGGAAATTCTTGGACGATAATAATGCTCTATTCGCACTTATAGGTACGGATGTGAGTCACATAAAATATTACTTTTGTTTATATTCACTAAGAGTATTATATTTCTGATACTTATTCCTTCAAATATAATACTGTTAATTATGTACGAGTGACTCGGTGCATCGCACATCTTTGTTGCTATGGATACACAAGTATTGAGCCAACTCTTAAGATGAAAATCATTTGCATGGAGTCTGACCTCGGACGAACGATTTAATTTAAACTGTCGAGTTGGATTAATCTAATTCTGTGTTCGACAATACAATAGACATTAATTGTGTTATAAAACCTCATTTTTCATTAAGATTTCGTTTGGAGGTCATGTAGAAACAAAAATTTGAAAATTTGCAAGTGGCAGTCAGTCTAAAAAAAGAAGTTATGTTACCAAAAATCAGTCTATATATGAATCGTGAAACTTTTGGACCCTGGTGCAATATAATTTATGATACCTGCAGTTAGGAAAACTCCACTCTATCGACTGTACCGATTCGATCACTAAAAAACGATGACAGTATGTGGCGCCCACTCAGACTGGTTTTTTTTGCCTTTTTTATCGTTTATATTGGGCCTACACTGTTTCTTTTACCGTAAAGTATAGTTACAAGAGATCAAGTCTCGAAACCCACCTCTCTTTCCCATTTCATCATGAAATCAACACTCTCCCGACTGAGCAACTCTAGCCGTGATTGATCCAGCATCTCTTTGGCTGTTTCAATTAAATCATAGCAACGTAAGTTTGAATCGAATCACCTGCCTCGAAGATCAAACCCAAACTTAAGGGACCCCATATGAACACACCCCAAAACAATACTTTTTGTAATCGTGATTCTACGTCGAGTAACATCTACTCTTTGGGCCCATTACTCGTGAAATCCAAATCTATATGCACGCACTTCCGTCTAAAAATCAGCCAACAGCACGACGTCAAAACTATTGTCAAAACAATCGCGGGAGAAGATTATTCAATCTCGTCAAAATCGTCACGTTCGGCCGCTATAAGTCCGTGCAGCGGAACGTGCTGGGCTCTTTTTCCCCGTCGCTGCAGTCGAAGCCGAAAAAGTTTTGCGTGCGGCACAAATGCCAGCAGCAGCAGCAGCGGAGTCGGCGACCTGATTGATCGAATTGAATTCCCGAGGCGTCGTGCCGACGTCTGTCGGACTTTTGTCTGCCGGCGGAAAAAAGTCGCCTCCTGCTTCCTCGACTCTGGGAATGTGTATGTATGCATGTATATCCAGCATCCAGCACGCGGCGTGCGAGATGGGCAGGGACTGAAAGATGGGCAATTTGAATCCTTCCCGGTGCCACCGCCGGTACGATGTACACTGAATTGAAGCTCTATCGCGTGCGTCCGGCATTTTATTTATCATGTGTGCATTGTTACGTATGGAGGGAGTTGTTTTTATATGTACCTCACGAACTCTTCGTCGTACGCGATACTGTGTACAGGAACGAAAATAGGATAGGTAAAGATAGTACGATCGAATGGTTTTTTTTTATTTTTTAGACCTTGATGTATTTATTTTGTTTTCTTTTTTGGCCATGATGAAGAGGGATGACCTGGAATGGATATTTTTATTCTGACGGAATGGTTTATTGTTCTGATTATGGATTTTTGAAAGAGTTGTTAATTTTTGTCATTAGATACAGTTGCAAACCGTAAACAAATATTTTTACTATATTACTGTACAGAACTATTACGTACGACTCTGACTAAAATATTATGTATCAGTGCACCGAATGGATATCTAATTTTTTGTTTTTTCGGGTGGCTCATGTTTCATAATTTTGAGCTAAGTTTACAGCAGTTTGTGTAATAAAGATGAATAATATACACTAGCCTGCATGACTCAGACAGCCTGCTTTGTCATACACCGTCTCGCAGCAGATAAACTTTTGAATTGTTTTTCAGTGTGTCACCAAATTTTGTCGTGTCGAAAGAATATTAGTGACTCTACAAAACCAAATATATCTTATCTGGAACGCGATCTGTCAGCACAGCTATTTGTACAGTCTACTTAGCTGGAACGCTGATACTTTCACATCATTTGATTATAACTTTTCTTGTACAAATCTTATGATAAATTTAAAAAAATACAAATCATAGTTACAAAAGTAAGTTTTCGATTACGACTAGTTACAACGATATCAGTTCTGTATTTGCTATTCAGCCAGTTAAAAATAATTGGCATCATTTTTTTTGACAAAAATTAATATCCGTCAGTTTAGTGTGCGAAAGAATCAACTTTGAGATTTTCATGTATATTGTACAAAGATTCAAACCTTTCTTTATCTCGTATCAGCACAGTTTGGCACTACAAAAAAATCACCATTTTTTAGTTCAAACAAAAATCAATCTCTTACGTCGTTGAGCAAAAAAATATTCCAACCATCATAGTTTTTCATCCTGCGCCACTGCTAATGATGAAATTTTAATAAATTTTAGCGAGTCAATCTTGATAATGTCAGGCTTCGATCATCATCATCGAAGTCTCGGGGGCGAATTACTTCCTCCAGGGCGAGAAGGGAGAAAAGGCTAGAGATCGGTTATTCGTCGGAAGAGCTGGCGAAATCTACATTCACTCGAGGGAAGGTGCAGTGGTGCCCGTAACTTGTGCTTTATCTTTTTTATTTCAGAAACGTGAGAAGTTGTAAGGAAGATAGAACCGATCTCTCGGGAATCGCAGCTCTGTCTCCATCAATCTCTTTTTTTTCTTACATAACTAATGATTAGAAGCTTTTTTTTTCGTAAAAAAAGTATACTTTCTTAAACATCAGATACAGAGGTACAACATTTCCACGCATTTTTCTTCCAACGTTGGTGATTGTGGTTGGGTGTGATGAGCTCATGACTTAGTTATTTCTTCTTTCGCTTTGGATATATTTTAGTTGCGGTAAAAATAGGCCTAATCTTTCAAAAAATATTTAAGGACAGTAGTATATTGTAATGAGAAGCCCACATTTTTCATAAAATCATATATTTCAACCACTTTTGTAAGCAACTAAATTAACCGTCATATTTTAACGTTTATGCTTCTAAACTAAAATTATATGGATTATAAAAAAGGTTTGTAATTTTTTTTCACATCAATAGAACATTTAATTATTTTTCCTACCTCGGGCACTTTTGCAACCCTGGTACACCCTCGGTAGGAAAAACAGTGTCCGCCACTCAAGTGCGATCCAACCAGGGCTTCGTTACGGACCCTCGGGACTGCTTCGCAGGACCCTCGGGCCGTAAAATCGCCCTGTAGGCGATCGTACTTTTTTGACGAAAACTACTATATCCGTTGTTCTAAATAACTAAAAAACTTACAATTTTTGTGATTTTTTATTACGTACTAAGAAATCGATAAGGCATTCAATATTTTTGAACTAAAAATTACAAACGTAATGTGATTGGAAAGCTTTAAATAACAATTATATAAGTACAGGTGCTTCTATTATCATTAATCCCTTTTTTAAAATTGTAACGCATGTATAATTTGTTTTATCATCAGCTAAAGTAATACTTGTTTTTATACCATGTGTTTCAACATAGGACCATAAAATTTTTAGGAAAAGGCTTTGCCTGTTAGATAAATGTTTCTTTAGGTAGAATAAATTTAAATTCAGGTTATTAAAAATTAAAGGTTGTTAAAAATAATTAGTTTATCAATCATCGTAAAGATTGAAAATTGTATGAAAGATACAATACAGTACATAAGAGACTTATAATTAAAAAAATTTCGAATCACATCACTTTTGTAAAGTTTTTGAATGAAACTTTTAAATTAAAAATATGAAATTCAATTTTAATTACAAACAAGATACTCAACGAGCAGTTGAAGCCATTTTAAATTAAATATAAATAACGTAGGATCAATTACACTCTTCGCAAGCCCGCCTCGACAACACTCATTGTCCCTCTACCCGCGTAATATCCATACACACACCACTCTGTAACCATCCTCCCAAAACTCCGAGGACCAATTCAAAGCCAACGACCCGCGTACCGTGAATAAAAGCCCAAACGTGCGCGGACGCATAATATCCCCTCTCTCCCCTGAGTCGCGTAAACCACACAAATATCCCAATAATAACAATAACACCAGCACTAAAAAACAGCCACGGCACGAAAACAATCCACCCAACAAAACGCCCGAAAATTCGCGACCGCGTAATAAGACAACAACGTAGTTTATCTCTCCATCCCTCGTCGTTTTTCCGTCGGCCCATCGACCCGCTCGCGCATAGGCTGTGCACGGGCTCCCTACCGTCGAGCGCGTGGAAGCAATTTCGCGCTTTTTTTGTCGCCCATCGGCCGGAATTCAGCCGAGCCCCCAGAAACACTTTATTTCCGAGTGTCGCGCGCGCGCGGGCACTGCGAGTGAGTTCGACGAAGTTGTCCCCGCCCCTCCTTTTTTTGTTGTTGTTCGCCTCCTAGTTTCTGCCGCTGTTCGGGATTCGTGCCCGTGACTACTGCTTCGTACAATTGTACACGTACGTAGGTGTGTGTGTGTGTGTGTGTGTTTGCGTGTCAGAGTGGCAAATCACTTGTATATCGTAATTGATGCGATGTAGGGAGAAAGAGAGGCCGAGAGGGAGATTCTGCATGTAGGTGTGTATCTTGTGCTGCTGCTATTGCAATCAGGGTCGGGGAAATTAATTTATGGTGGGTTCTAATTAGGGGGAAAGAATCGCGATCGTCGATATTGTTGATACGGGAATGAACTTGGCGCTCGTGCAATTAACCGTATCGATCGATGTTTCGGCATATTCAGTAATCGTGTGCGGATGGTTTGTTTCGTTTAAAATTTTAATTGTACGAATTTAGTTGGCGACTAACTAAATTGATTTGTAACAAATTTTGTTGAAGTTTGGAACAAAGATTTATCTTGTGATTGTAATCTTTTAAAACTTTAGAATCACTGCCAGTTTATTTTTCAAGTTAAATGAAAAATGTACTGTTTTAAGACACGTAGTATAGAAATGAGTATCGCCGATTTCACATCTCTAGTAAATAAAAAAAAAATTTGGATTAGAAACACATAGAAAACTAATATGTTGTTTCTGATAAATTGTATAAGATAAAACGCTGGGTCATACTGGCAATTTCAGTAGTAAAAGCTTTACGAAATCAGACTGATTCTATTCAAGTTTAAAAAATACGTATGATCAGACAGCAGTTCTAGTGGTAATAAGCCGCACGCGGTAAAACTAATTCGATTTGTACCAATAAAAAAAAGTACGCATGATAAAACAACCAAACAGTACCAGAAATTTAAGTAGTAGCAGCTGTAGGTAGTCAGACTGCTGAAATTCAAATGAAAAACAAATAATGCAAGTGTAGGGTAATTACTAGTAACAGTAACAAGTGATAAAATTCATTTCATCCCAGGCAATAAAAAAATACGCAATCAGACACCAGATAATTTTTGCGATTTTAGTAGCGATAGCCGTATGTCGGTCAGACTAACGACATTTAACTAAATAATGGGATGTACTCAATAAAACACCGCTTTACATCAGAAACTTCAGTTGAAATACTTGAATGTAATTAGACTGATTCTACTTAATATAATGAAAATCAATACCTATGATCATCAATGTATAGTATCAGAAGCCATTCGTAGAAAAAACAATTTGATTAAAATGAAAAAAATATATGCTGAAATGGGTAGCTGGATATTTGATAGTATCAGCAATTTTAGTAGTTACAGTCACAAATAGTAAGGCTAAATATTCAAGTCAACAAAAAAAATACACATGAAGTAAGTACATCTTTTAATTTATGTAATTTCAACGTCTTTTAGGATATTTTAATGTGAATCATCGATAATTACCATCAAAATGATTAATACGATGTTTAACTGAAATAGGTTGAGAAAGACGGGGGGTCACCAACTCCCTTGATTCACATATAATTTCCCGAACGGTCGTCGCAAAAAATCCTCGTGGATTTCTACTACTCACTGCACTCGGTAAATATTTTCAATTCCCCAGACAATAAGAGCTGCTTTAATAGTCCGCAAACACTGAGGATCCGGACACTGTAGAACAAAGTTTTCCCAAAGATTATGCAAATCATATATTCAAAGAACTCGCTCCGCGGTGAGAAAAAGATGACTCGACGTCACTCGTTTTCTCAATTATGCAACGGAAAATCTCATTTCTCGATAAAAGTGGTTACCAATTTTTTTGAATTTCCTAGCCCGCGAATCTTTCTAGTTTTTTCCACCTTTAAAGCGGCTCGAACAAAAAATTTTCAAAGCCCATCAAATTGATAAAATGGCCTAGAATTACCAAAAAAAAAGAAAAACTCCAAAAGCACCCTTCGCCCGAATCATTTATACACCGGGGCGAACGCGAAAAAAAGTAGCTGGAATTAAAGTGCTCGGAGCTACGAAGGCTCTCCCCGAGAATTCAAATTCTCCTTCTTCCCCGGCGGTCGAGCTAAAATTACGAGAAGTGATGCATGCACCGCGCCAAGCCGCTCCCTCTCGAGCGCCCTCGCTGGCTCACCAGAATTTTTTCCGGCCGTCAAAGTCGCGCGACGGACGAGTAGCTCGATTTCCGCGCGATAAAACGGCTCGGGACGACAAACGCGGAATCGAGAGCCCGTTGTCGATTCTCCGGCAAGATTCTTCACCGCCCGCGGGAGGGCAGGGCGTGATGAAAAAAAAAGCTTTGGAAGGAGGGCAGCTCGCTAAGTTTTAATTAGTGGAAGTGTCGGGGAGCTCGGCGGGGCGTGGAAAAAACGAAAGAAAGAGGCCCCCGGTCGATGAATGGGCGCGCGTCTTTCATACGCGCGGGGGGGCACAAAAGATCAGAGCTCGCGGCGGGGGATCGGGGGGGGGGGGGGGGGACGCGTATCCTTCGCCGCATAATTCGGGCCCCGAGCGATGGAGCGGCGAGCATTTCTTTTACCAGAGCTGAAACGTTTGTGATCTCTATATAGTTGTAGTTGTGGTGCTCAAGGCGTTTCTAAACTTAACTTTGGGATGTATAGCTTTCTCTCTGTGAAAATAGTGCAGCAATCGTAAACTCTTTGCAAAATGAGATGGTGAGAGCTAGTTCACTACTGTGTGGGATGTAATACTTGTCATACTTTTAACGACTCTACATCTTTTTTTATAAATTTTATTATAATACATTAATAAGTAAGTATGAATTATTTTATCAACACATCTATAAAAAATAATATATTGTTGAGTAACATGATCATTATTTCTGGAAACAATAATACATTATACTCAAGACTTACTCCTTACTCCTTAGTTAGTGAATCAAAGGTGAATGCCATTTTCTGGTGTTTGTGTGTTATCGCGTTTCTCTTACGTAATGGCAATATTTATATGATTGTGCTTTGTTATTGAATATACTGACATGATTATTTTCACAAATACTTTGCTACGATAAATTATTCTCTAAATTGCAATATATAATTAGTGCTGAAACAGTTGTGTTTATTCCTGTATAATATAAATAGCACATAAAAAAATTTTCCCAATTAAAACAATACATTATATTTGTAAACAAAAAAGTGTGTATGTATTGAAAAAAATACGTATTCAAATATTTTTTCAAATACTTTGATTTGAATTTCATTTTCTTAATATGTGCAGCATCTTATTTTATCGCAAGAGAAATGTTTCTTAGTACTGTGTTGTAAGGGGTGATAAAATTTAATTTTCCATCAAAAAACGTGTATTTAATTTTAGGGGGAAAATTGCACTTCGAAGCGTTTGCGACGTAGATAGCTACTGGTGGGGCATATTTCCAATGTCCTCGCATTCTTATGCTTTGAAACTCAAACGAATTAATTTCAATAAAAATACTGCTACATCTGCTTGGTTCATTTACCTTGGACAATTCATATGAATCATAAAATATTAATTAAATTACAGAAAGATGACATTCCACCCAACCACAATATTAAAACACATTTTCCCAACTGACGGTAAAATCGTTCAAACTCCCACAAACGAAAGTATATATACAGGTTGTGAGGAAAACGCATTCGCATAAGGAACTCCACCCTCGCCCACTCGAACCCGCGGCCATTCCCAGTACGTACACCCCCGGAACGCAATAATAAAAAGTTATATCCTTCTTAAACACTTTATAAGCTCTCGGCGCCAGCGCGTACGATATATACCCAGCGCGGGCCGGACCCTTCGCTTCGCACTTTTAACGAGATACGGAGCGGCCCTGCATTCTTCTACGACTCCCCGCACTCGGCGCGACTCTTGAAACGAGAGTCGAGCTCATCTTCTGCGCTGCGACCTTTTTTTCTTCTCTCTCTCCTCCTTGCCTCCCGGGGGTCTTCTTCCCCAGCCCCTCCTTCTCCTGGGTGCGCTTCGTTTGGTTCTCTTAAGCTTTAATCGCGGTAATCGCGCGTTCGGCAAAAATCGCGTGCGATTGTTATCTGATAATCTAGAATTCGGGGCTTTCGTTGGGGCTTCGATTAACATCAGCTAATGTTGGTATGGAAAATTAAAGCACATGATTAAAGACGACTGCGTACGGTAAATACACAAACTAGAATGAAACAATTCGCGAAGGTACACTCCTGATTTCTCTCCTGATTGGATTTTTTTAAATTTTTGTTACGTCACCTGATTACCACCTGCACCCGATTGGGCATTAAAATGTACCTCAAGAAGCACGTAAAAAAAGTTATGTAACCGTAAGCACTACTGAGCGCCCACTTTCACTTCGCTCGTAACGAAACAGCTTTTCGCAGTTTTCTCCGCGACAGCCGCGCATTCGCACCTCTTCGAGGGTTTAGGTGAGCCTCGAGGTGACAATTTCGTATAATTCTGCCATCAGAGGTTATCGCCGCTCTTCGCGGCAAGGGTTTAAAGAGGGACACTGACAGTTTTACTTTTTTTTTTTTTTTTCATAATTATGTGGGAACATTTTTAAAATTTTTTAAATTCTTTTTAACCTTAAAAATAATTAGGTCGCTTTAAAAAAATAACATTTTTAAAATTTTTAAAATACTTTTCAACCTGAAAAATAATTAGGTCGCTTTAAAAAAATATTTTCCTGATTGAGAAAAAGTCTTGTCGAAAGTGGATGATGTTTAGATAGCATAGCTACCTGAGATAATTGTGAAAGTTGATAAAAAAAATGACCGTGAAGCTGTAGTAAAAATTTTAGTTGAAATTCCTATTATTTTTTTTTTATCCACGAAGTAGCAAAAATTTCACGACCATAATGCATATTGTAAAACGTAGTACTGATCGTGGGCACATTATTTTTTTCGACTCGGTTGATGAAAATTCTTCTACGATACACAAAAAAAGCCCCCATCTCCCAACGTCAGTAAGCAAAAAAAGTTCACCTCTACCGCAGGTGATTCCATAATGCGTATACATACATACCCTTATTACGAAAAAAAAATCCACAAACAGGGCCACCCCAATCCTCCCGAGCTCTCACCGCGAGACGCGAGAACGCAGCTGCGAGCGCTTGATAAATTTCATAAATTTCTCCGGAGCCCGAGCGCTGTCGAAAAAAAAGCCCACGACCCCAAACGCACGGGGCCGCGGCAAAAAGTAGCCCCGCTTTACGGGAAAGAAGCGCCAAAAAGAAAAAAAAAGAGAGAGGGTCGCCACCCGCGCATCTCCATCGGTTGCTGCATTTCGACGACGACCACGACAATCGTAAAAAGTCCGCGCGTCGGAGATAACCACCTGTAAAACGAGCCCCG
>JAPYYV010014779.1:0-12461 GCA_030522625.1 Copidosoma aretas
TATCCTCGTCCAGCATCGGTAGCGGTTCCATCGGCAAACAATTGCACGACAAACACGCCCCCTTCCTGCCCCCCCGAGAGGGAGAAAGAGGAGGGCAAAGGGCAGAATCCCGATTTCGGGCATCGATGCTCGGCAGAGCGGGAGGATCGGCCCGCGCGGTTGGCTTCTAAGTATCTGATTTTCCGAAGCAGCTGGCGATCGCTTGCGCTTTCTGTTTCCTCGCTCGTTGCGTTTGATCGGTCGTTCCACTGCCGTTGAACCCTTTGTTCTGTCGGAAACAACACCCGCGCCTATCGTCAAAACAGTGCGATCAATAATGGCCCTCCGATCGATGCACAGGTATACTCGGTGAACGATATACGCGGTGCGTAGAGCAGCTCGAAAGTGTGGGGAACAAAAAATCTTGGGTCGATTCGTCATCGCGAACGAAAGAAAGAGCACGGGGGAAGATGATCGCGTGCACGCGTGCGTGGTGTGTATAGTACACGAGGGGGAGAGACGGAGAAAGACGAGGCGGGGGGGACTGCTGAGGCGAGAGAGCCAAGATTACGGTTGCACATGCGCGCTTTTTGCGGACGCGTTCTGCTGTGGTGTTGGCCAGCCGCCGGTCGACCTTCAGTCGCGGCTGGGCTGCCGCGCCGCGAATTTCGAGTGCCCGCGAGTATGCGAAACGACGGGCGTCTTCTTTTTTATTTTTTTCTCCTTCGAATGGTGAGATTTCGCGAGTGACGCGGGACTTGGCTGTTGCTGAAAATATCGGCCATGCGGTCGTGTGTGTACACAGGGTGATTGAATTTTACTCGTCGACTCGGGGTTTTGGCAGTTATCGTGGAGATAACACACGCGGGATGGAGCGAGCTGTTCGATAGGTATTCAAATTCGAATTTTCGTGCAATGTACCGAACAGCATTTGAATCGCGAACGAGGACACAAATCACGGGCCGATGTTATTAGGACCCGAACGATGCACGCTATATCCGTACATCCGATTGGCGTAATTGGCTGGCGATACCTACTCGAAACGCGCTAGTGTTTTTCCCTTTTGAAACAATCCAAGTTTGACGGAAGCAATTATCGCAAATTACTACTTCGCATCGCGATTTCCAAATCGCCGTACGTATATGATATAAAATATATATAGAGACGTCGCAATTTCCGGGCGAAAGTTGTGCATTAGAGTTGATAATAATGATGATACGTTAAACGTGTAATAACGTGCTATCAAAATCACCTACCACGCCGTTTTTTCCCAAGCCGACGTATATACACCACAGCGCGTACAACAATCGAGTTACTGAAATTACACACTTTTTCCATCAAAAAAATTATCCTCTGCATACATTTTTCTACGGCCACGTACTTACTGCATACATTGCCCGCTATAATTTCGCAAGTATACGTGTAAAACGGCACGCTGTAAACTCGCCGATCCCCCTGGACGAAAGCAGAGTTCACAAACTTTCCCCCAGCCAGCCATCCTCGATCCGCCCTCATTTATATGATAAAAGGGAAAAGCCGGAAGCCCCCCCCCCCCTCCGCCGCGAGTCGACTAGAACAAGAAAAAAAAGGGGGGGAGCAAGGGAAGGCGCAAAAACGAAAGCTCGCCCCATCCCGATTTCCCTGCATGCGGATGCACAGGTAACACCCGCGCGTTATTAGCTCCGAAACGCGCGTCCAACGGCATATAAATCGCATCCCCCGACGCGCGCAGGCATCGAACGGGGCAACAATAAGGAACAACAACAACACCAACAACGCGTGCACGCAGCTTTGGCTGCAGCACGCGAGACGCGGACGACGCCCGCGGGTGTAATAATACGCGTATACAGCGCTCTCTCTCTCTCTGTGTCCCGGCGTGCACGCGAGTGAAAGTGCGGGGATAATTGCCTCCCACGCGCGCGAGGCAGCGGATCCGTATCCGGGGCAATGATCGAGCGGCGGAGCCAGCCCGCGCGACTCCCCGCGGTATCGCGAGGGACACGCGCGTGTGCTCCCATTGCGTACGTATGCATGTATTATACCGTGTGGCGTGTCGTTTTGAGTTGAAGTAAAAGTGTGTATTGCACGAGTGCAGCCCGTGGAGACGGACGTCGTGCTCATACCGGGTATAGATTCGGTATCGATCGGCAGAGATCGGTGCATCCGCATCCTCGCTCGCTCGCCGTCGCGCTGGATACCGTCGGATCCTGCAGGTAAGGCGCTTTCGTTTTTCCTTCTCGACGTCCCTAGTGACCTGGCGGGCGTTTTTCTTCGGCACGCGGATCGTAGGGGGAAGTCGAAGAATGTCGGGACTATGATGGCTAAAATACGCACGAAATATTACATGCGTCTCTTTGTACCGGAAGTCAAAAAATGTCGGGACTATAATGGCAAAAATACGTATGAAATATTACATGCGTCTCTTTGTATCCGTGAGATGACAAAACAAAAGTGTGATTCAGCGTGCCGAGTTGAGCTATACGCTTCGGACGGAGAACGACGACTCGGCGCGTTCTTTTTCCGTCTTTCCCCGTATACTTGTCCGAACTTTTTGCTGAGACCGAAGACCGTCGTCTAGAATTTCTTGAAACTCCAATTAAACTCCCATCAGCGTCAACGTGCAGTTTCTATACTTTGTTTTTTCTCCCCCCCCCCCCCCTTTCTTTCACAAACGACTTGCATCAGCACCTTTTTCCGCTACAACTCCCTTTAGAATAAGCACCTCTCCCATTCGCGCTCTACTGTATGTGTACGGTATGATTATAAAACATATTTTACAATCCAATAGCCGAGAACATTCGTATACTTGTGTGGGGGGGGGGGGGGGACAAAAAAAGTAGAGGCAGAGATCGCGGGCGAAGCACGAGAGTACAATATATTAGGTGTATTTCGCCGTATACATGTGTGGGTAATGGTCTCGCGAGGCGGGCGACGCGCCACTCTCGGCATTTTTCTTCCGAGAATTATGTGCCACCGTAAAAACTTGGCACTTTAGCCAGCGAACTCCGGGCGACCGCTGGGGGTCGATTAATCATCTTCTAAAGACCCCCTACCCTCCCCTTTTCAATTAGACGGCCAAGTTTTGTCACCGCGCGCTTTGTGTCTGCTTTTTACAGGGCGTTGGTTGGTTTTTCACGGACGACATCTCGTTTTTGATAACAAAGTCGGCGGAGTACAAATAATTTATATCATCAGATGCAGGGAGGTTTTGGATCAATATCATACAGAGTGGCTATTACGTCCTTGTTCTTATTGTACGAGCTGTTGGTGATATTAAACGCCAAATCATCGAGCACACCCGTTCATGGAGCCCTACCTTTCACCGAGGAATACATTTGTGTTGGAGTCGTATTGCCTATAGATCAAATGATCAGCCTCATTGTATGTACCAACAGAACATTACACCGTTGAAATTTACTTTGTACTATAAGGTCCAGATATTCATCGAAACTCTTTTTTTGCGTATCACTTACTCGATTGAATTTATAAAATACAATAACTCGCCCAAGAGAAGAGTTATAAATAAGGTGTGAAAAAAAAAAAAATACGCCGAGCAATGTACAATTCCAGAGAAGATTAGCTCCGGCTGCTCAGCTGTTTATGATTGAATGAAATCACTGTTGGAGCCATTTTTCCATCTCTAATATTCACTCCTACCGAGAATGCAGTTATTTTCAGAGCGAGTTATCACAAAAAAAGTGTTATCTCGCTTCGAGCTCGAGCTATTTATTAATAAATCCGCTGTATATATAAACTTGGGTCTAAGATTTTTCTTATGAGGCACGTTTTTTCTCACATGTTTTTATTAGAAAAGCAAAAAATATCACGATACACGTGAGATTGAGAGAGAGTACACAATACGTACACTTATAGAAAGAGTTCATCGTGGACTCTGTATTGTTGTGACCAAACAAATCGTGGATACAATATTCCTCATCCCTCTCTAAATATTCGTATACACGCGAACGCAATCGATCCAATGATCCTCCACAAGAGTCAAACTGTTTTGACTATGCAAGCATTGTCAGTGGGATCATTTGGGATTCTGAGGATACGAAAAACAAGGAAAAGAAAGGGGGTCGAAGTTTGCCCACACTACGTACATACATATATATATATATATGGTGGGTAACAGGCGAGTGACCCGATTGCACCTCGGATTGGCGTCCTTTCAGAGACGTGGAATCTCACTCTCGATGCCGATCGTGAGATATTCGCTGGACTTTCGAGCTTTCGGCCTCTATCCTCCCTATACTCGGCTTGACTCGATAAGCCACTACTCTCGTCCCCTGTTGTGGAAAAATCCGTGTGGTTTTCGATGAAAAGAGGATGTGAGAGGTCAGTCGGGGATGGCTTTACAGATGATGCAGTTCGTAAGGTTTTTGTTTTTCTTCGTTTTTCGCCGAAAAATGGTGTCGAAATTTTAAAAAGATACTTAGGCTTAAACAAGTCAAGTGAGGGACTGCTACAAAGTCGATTCAATCTGAAACACTGAATTTACAAAAATCGACACATACGTGATCGAATCACAGTTGTTCCTTCCCAATGATTATACGATCGATTTGAAATTATAATCCGACAGACGTCAGTTTGTTTCAATCTTCGCAACGACCAGCTGAACGCCCGGCGAACGGTTGATTCATTAACTCGCCGAACTAACGCAATCAAAGAGCAAGAGCGAGGAGAACGGGAGGTGGAAAGCCAATGGATTTCGATGGAGTTTTAAATAATTGATTGTCACGGCGCGTTTCACTATACACGTATAAGTGTGCAGTGTAGTACCATTTAAACGAGTTAAGGGCAACGACAGCCGGAAAATCTGTTACCGCCGCCGCTCGTGACGACGACATAATTGATATGTGACCTAGATTTTATACATAGCGTGCGATACGTCTTGGACGAGCTATTATACGTGATACGTATACGTAGGGCGTGCACCGTGTGCTGTGATGGGAAAAGAAAGTTTGCGCCATGTGTATACTGTATGAACAAGTGTCGCGATTTTGCCGACAAGGGGATCTTTGTTAGAGATATATTTTTCGACTTGCATTAATAGTGCGGGGTTTACCTTTGGCATCTTATCATCAATCAATTTCATTGAATGTCATTGGAGTAAATATTTAACCACCCACTGGAGATGTTGTCACATTGAAAGTTTTGTCTAATTGTATCGTAATCTCAATGTTCAAAATTTTGAATTTTCATCACTATAGAACAGTTATCCTTACTGTTGATTTACACGGCAAAAATGAATGGAGCCTTCGTGTGTTGATTCTTTCACTAGTGTTACTTGAATGATTGATGATAGATTCGTCGGATTACCTATCAATATTTTTCTGTGTCAAATAATCATTGAAAACGTTGCTTGTACAATCAAGATAAATTATAATTATGAGATATATAATTTTAAAATAATTTCGCGCAATTTATTGGTTAAAAAAATTATGAATAATAACTTGATGTGACGTATCTTTTAATAAGAAACGACTTAATCGCTTGATAAAATACAGGATAAAAAAAGGAATGTACATCGTTCTAAATAAATGGGATTTTTCTTTATTTTGAGTTCACAACGCTTACGACCCCCATTCTCTTTATCTATCCTAATATCGTATACAAAAATTATGAAATCACACACTATTTTCACACTCCTCAGACATCCAGCGATCTTCTCATTAAGAAACTAGCCAACTAACGCGTCGTTGCATAAGGCAACGTCTCTTCCCACGCGAAAGTCGCGAACGTTCAACTGGCAACAAGGAAAGGCAAGTGCGCGTAAATCCCACCGGTATACGAAAGCCTCGACGAGCCATTGTTTTTTCAACTCCGAAAATTTCACCAACTCGAGCCAACCCATCTTAATGGGTAATAAAAGCGAGAGCTCGACGGGGGACTGGAGCTCGAGAATTTTACGGCAAAAGTTACGGGAGATTAATAAGGTTACCGGAGAAAGGTGATATTATTCTTCCCCTCTGTTTCACCTGCGGTAACAACAACAACGAGCTCGAGAGCCATCGCGAGAACCCCTCATTTCCCCGCTCAAATCTCCCCGAGCCCGCGCGCGAACTTTAAAAACTCCCTTCGCGCGCACACGCGAATAGGAGAACGCGACGACGAGCCGAGCGTGTCCCTGAGCCGGTTGGCGGGAGAAAGATGATGATTTGCACAGTGGTAATTTTAAGTGCTGGCTGGCCTGTGTACGGCCCGGTTCTCTACTCCTGTTCCCGTGAACGATCTTTGAAGCGCGAAGGAAAAATACACTCAGACACGCGACGAGAGGAGAACTAGCGGCAGTCGGAGAGTAGATATGGAGATAGCGGTCGGAGGAGCTCTCGCGGGCCGGCGCCGCAGTGCAGCAGTACAGCGGGTTACTTTTGAGAGCGGCGCGTCTTTCAAGTTTTTTCTTTTTTTCTTAAAGGACGAGGCCTCGGCACACTGGGCTTATTTTTCGCTTTCCCAAGCGGCCGTCGTCGCTTTCCTTCTTTTGACGCAAGCGAGGAAACGGCCGAGTCGGGGAAGGGGAAACGTCGCTCTTTGGAAATGGAGACGGTTGGTATGTGATTGATGGAGTGGCTCGGTGCGCCTTTTGTGCTCGAGATTTTTTGGCAGTCGGACTGCGGTGGTTTCTTTTTTCTTTCTGGATGGAGCCAAGGGCGACGCGTCGGGACGGGATTAATGGATCGTTGCGTTGGTCAATGGCTGGCGGTTCGCGTATATAGAGTTATTCAAAGTGTTGTCACTTTTTTCGAGGTAGAGCCAATACAACTTTTTCTCAACTTTGCTATCTCGTTGTTAAATTTCGATCCAACTGAAGCTCGACCGAAGCTCAAATTAGAGTTCTCTTAAATTTCTTTAAAGGGTTTTAATTGGCAAAACTTGATTGGAAGTCCCAGTCGCGAATCTATAATTATAACTTTTTGAGTGCCTTAAGTACATTCTGATGAACTACTTGAAGTACTTAGTATCGTTATAAAATTTTTAATTCACTTATAAGTAATTCACTGTAGTGGCATGTTTACTCTTGTAAAAAAAAGCTCATCGTTGTTTAGTTTGAATTTAATGTGCAACTGGGTAGTAATATAATTCTGACTTATACCACCTGTAGGCAGAAGTGGGCAAAGTCGTAAACTAGTATTTGAAAAATGTAGAATGCAAATGAAGTGGGGATTACAGTTGTTTGTGATTATTCAACAAATACCAGCAGTTTTTTTTTTTAAATATCCTGCAGAATTATGTTGTTGGAAATAAAATATTTCAAATAAATTTTTTTAAACTTTATTTAACTTTATTCAGTGATACTTGATTGAATTATTCAAAATTAACAAGAGCACCCTACTTCATTCAAACGTTTATTATAAGTTTAATTTAATTCGCACAACGTAATTATGCAACCAAACAATATGAAAAATCTCTGTCAAACGTAAAATAAAATTGACTAACCAGCACCGCATCAATCAAAAATAAAATTCATCCACATTCCGCGACATTATCCGTCAACTCCTTCTTCCCCACATAACAAAGCCCTGTCTTTCTGTTTTTTTTTTTTCGACATTGCCCACAATAAAACACCCGTTCACTCCCCTCCGCATGAATTTGCCAAGCCCCTCATTAGACTTCGCTCCACTGACCGCGAACCGCGCGCACTGCACCAGACGTCCACTGCGCGTAAGTATCGCACCAGTGTATGCACAGCGTCACCCCAGCGCCCCAACACCCGCACGAACCATCCCCAGCAAAACAGCCAGCAACTCTTTGGGCCACTGCTGCGAGCGACCTTGCCACGTACCCTATATACTGCCACGCTCCACCCCCTCTCATCCGGGACTGGGGCTACACTACCTTAACCCACCAACGAAAGAGGCTGTGCCAACACACACACGGCCAAAAAGGCCGGTGCAGTCTGCAACTCCCTCAAGCTTTCACCTGCAGTATGATATAAGGTAAGAGCAAGGCACCACACGGCGATCCAAGAGACCCTGTACATACTTGCACGCTAAACTCCCTCTGCGCCACGGCTGGCCTTCCTCCCCTCTTCTCTTCATCTTCGTCATTTCGCGCACACTACAACCCCCCGGAGTACCCGAGTATAGGAGCTTGATGCACGCGTGCCCTCGAAAAGTAGGTATAACGCGCGAACGAAAGCAAAAAATAAAGAAAGTACACACTCGGTGTTTGCGTCCCCTTCGCACGCGGATTTTTCTCCCTCCCGCCCCCATTTTCCGACGCTCTCGCGATTTTTGTTTGGCCAGAGAAACATGTAGCGTAGGACGAACGTCCTCGGGGGACTTTGATATTTATGAGGCTCGAATTTTCGACTGCCCTTCTTCATCGGCCGTCGCACGTGCGGCTTGGGCGTTTCGTGTTCTATACGCTCCCCCTGTGTATGTGAGGGATCGCGCTCGTTTCGGAATTATTTATAGAAACGCCGGGTTTCTCGCTCTTTTGCCTTTCGATGGTGGGCTTCTTACTGGTACGAATGCTGGATTTATATATACATCTTCCGCACGATGTCTATTAATAAGCTGTTTCTAAAGCACCAGTTAATCGTAATGTTGCAAGTTTACGCCACATAGGGTGATGCGTCTAATGGATACACGCTCTGGTCGTATTAAACGAATGATGAGTTGTAGCTTTATTTTACCAACTCGGAGAGATAATTCAATGTCTTGGTGAATGAAAAACATTATTCAACGATTGCCTTATTTTTAGATGGTCCATCTATTGGATGCCTTACTCCTATACGGGTTCGGAATGTAAATTGGAATGTTTTTAATCTAATTGACTCATCCTGAAGATTAAACATGGACGCAAATGAAGGAACGGTGTATGCTACGTGGAAACTTGGCTGGTATTGAATTCCGGGTATTCGTGTTGTATACCCTTAAACGCAATTAGGGACGATGCGCGAGGGCTGCCGAGGATGCATCATACGCGACGTCGTGTGAAAGCTAATTGAAATCATGCAATTTTGCGCAGATGCTTTTGGGAAGGCGTGTTTCGGTGTTATTAGAACACGTTGGGTTACGATTGCACCATCGAATAATTTTATTTTGATTGGAAAGTGTCATCTTTGGTATTGAAAAAAAGTAGTTGGTATGATTGAAAAATTACGAATACGGGGGGAAATCGTAACGAAACTTCCGACAGGACGACATCTTCGGAACTTAAGAAAAATCGAAGCTGAGAATTATGTAAAGAAACGGACGATAGAGGGGGGGGGGGGGGTCTCATGAAAGGGAAGGAGTAAAAATAACGGGGGGGGGGAACCGGGGGGGAAAAGGGAAGAAAGGGCGGGGGATTAAAATGGGCCCCCCCCGCGGAAAGGGGGGGGGGCCCCCCCCTAAATGAGAAGAAAGGACGTGAGATTAAAATGGTCTCTCTCGGCGAAAAGGAGGGGGCGCTCCCTCCGGATCTCTTTTAATGGTCGACTTGAGGCTATATGTAGGGAAAATCCGGGGATCCTCGGAAAAGTCCAGTTATACCCTGCGGTTTCTCCCTCTCCTCCTTCTCCACGTCCTCTCCTTTTATGCAGTCGACGTCATATTAGACGCCGAACTAATGAATCCCCAAGACTTCATTTTCCGGGAGCTCAAGCTAGCTTCCGCGGTCGAGAGGAAAATTTGTTATCTCGGTATTACCAAAAAATTCTCCCATTGTTATCTTACACACCCATTCCGAGAGCTATAATATAATATAGAGTCTGGAAACGTATTTCTTCGTCATAGATTAGACTGGGTGGTGGTACCATCAACTATTATATTATTGTGTTAAAATACTATTCGATCAGGCTAAAAGCTGAACAGTGCACAATTAATCCATATTGAAACATTCAAATAATACCATAATCCTCACCAATACGATGGCTATGACGGGAAATTATTAATTTTTTGTACAAACTTGCGGATGAATTTAAACATTACTAATAACTCGATTGGAACCGGCCACTCTCAGTCATCGCGAAACAAAAAAGCGTCAAGTCTCTTTGGTTCAAAGTCCAACAAACATTTGCTTCCATATTCCCGCTTCCCGTAGCCAAGTCAAGTACACATCGTGCAATTACGACAAAGACCAGCCCAACCGACGACCACCGTATAACTGTCACTGCAGCAGCGGCTTTCGCAATCGAATGATCCCGGCGCGACGCATCGCTTCGAGCCGAACAACTCCGCCTCTGTAAAACATAATACGTCGTTCCACAGCTCCGAGTTCCTGCAGCACCGCGCCATCACGGCCAAAGGATTTATCGAAAGATACACGCTCGCACACATGCCTAACCACTTATTCAAGAGAGAGAGAGAGAGAGAGAGAGAGAGAGAGAGAGAGAGAGGGAGAAATTAGACGGGGAAGCGTCGGAACGAAGTGATGCGTGCAGCAGAGTTTCCGCCTGGGGGAGCAGCAGCAGCACCGGCCCAGCCCCGCGGAAGCCCGACGCAAACGTCAAGCCTGTACACATAACGTACGGAGCTTCGCGGTGGAGGGCAAATGTACACACCGACGCTACAGAGGAGGGGAATTGTATATGCCGTGCGGCAGCGACGATGAGGGCACGCACCGGAGGAAGCTATATGAATGTGCGAGGCGGTAAGGTGCCTGGAGGATTTGCGGCTGGATGGTCAAACGCGGGGCTCCCCCTCCCTCGCTGCCCATTTTTCATTTTAATAAGCCGGCCTTTGAATTTGCGCGGCGAATTATCGGGGATTCGACGCGAGAGAGTGGCTGCGCTATCTGTCACGGCCCATAGTGTTGGGCGATTGTGCAGGGATTATTGCGGGGCTTTCTGGATTATCATCGGTGATATTTCGACTTTTGCCGTTTGCCCGTTCCGAACGAACATGGATGCAAAGATATTTTGAGATGAAAAAGAAAGAGTCGGTGCTGTTGGAGGCGACAATCGGATCGCGTCGTCGGTGGTTGTGACTCGAGCCTCGAATTTTCGCAACTAATTCCGACGACGAATTTACACTTGCAGAGCGCGATCGGAGGAAGGAAGAAAAAAGTTTAATCCCGAGCCAAACGGAACTTGTAATTCGATTTCACGCCGCTTGACGAGGAGCCGGTCGTAACTTTTGGTTTCGTTTCCGCCTGGAGCTCGATTCTGTTGGGTATACTTGTATAGAGAGGGAGGAACCGAAGATGGAAAATGAAAATAAAAATGGAAAGGAACGGTGACTGCTCTTCCAATTGCCCCGATGAAACAGCGCCAGAAAGATTCATAAGTTTGGCCTATCCCACGATCTCACGAGAGTATTATCGTGAGCCGAAAGGCACCTTGCGCGATAAAATAATTTGGCCCTCAACGAGACGCAGGGTAATACGCGGTATACTTGGTTTACAATGGGAAGCGCAAGATCCCGCTGGCACGGTAGCAATCCCTCGGAACTACTGTCGCGTAACCAAGAGCAATAACCAAAGTTCTCGGGGTTCTCGTTTTCTCACTCGATAGCGCAAAGTTGAAGCGCGAGTTGTATATACAGCATCATCTTATCGTTAGCTATGGTTTTCGAAGAGAGACAGTATTGCTCGGGATACGATGGGTATGGATCGACTTTATGATGCCGGAGGGCGAGTCGCTGGATTGGTATAAGAAACGGTTGATAACGCTTGATGCACGGTGCATCCAAATTGTTCATTTTCGTACAATGTATTGAAATAGCGAAGTACAGAGTTTAATTTGAATCAACGTTATTATTCGGTACACAATGTGGAACATATCTGTTGTAAATAGTTGAAGAAAATTATAAGCGTAAATTTGTCATGCATCCATCATTAACCGACTGTTTTTGTTTTATGTTACAGGTACGTCAACAATGCCACTGCTCCGGTATCGTGAGTCGAATATATAATTTACACTCATCCAATACAATTCATCCGCCTATCGACGATCCAATTAATAAAAGCTCATTTAAATTGTACATTGAGCACCTGCAACAGATCAACCCATGCACACAGCATACAAAACCCAAGGCTCGCAATTAAAACCGACGTACGCACGAGTCTCCGACGAAATTGCCCCCGTGAAAATTGTCCTCACCCGGTTTTGTCCGTCCCTCCCTCCCTTTGCCCGGGACCACTTCTGCGCTGCACACTGACCCGCAGGCCGGCGGAAACGGCCAAATATCCGAGCGGATATTGCGTACATAAATTCAGCTCGCGAAGAGATCCGAAGAATCTGGGTAATTTATAATAGGCGCTCGAGCACCCGAGCCGCCGCTAGATTAAACGTCATTGTAATGTACGCCGAGTTATTGTGCCCCCCCCCCCCCCACCTATGATACGGGGCTCATGGAATGAATCATATCCCCCGTGCGCGCCCTTTCGATACTGCGCACTCGCATCGGTACTTCCGCTGACTGCGAGAAATTTTTTATCGTACGAAACGTGGCTCCTCAATGTTAATGATCGAGCCAGCCTGTGCGCGAGTTCGAACGTAATTTCACAAAGACGGAAACGGACACGACAACTATACATATACATCCTTTGAA
>JAPYYV010014780.1:0-10617 GCA_030522625.1 Copidosoma aretas
TTAAGTAACTTTGTTTGCCCCTGGCCGTAGTTGTATTTTTTTTGTACATATTTAGATTGTTTTCAACATTTTTTTTATTTTTATACTGATCCCTTTTATGTATAATCACTGATTAATTTCTAACACGGTACCAGAAAACGTTGTGTAATATTTCTTCGTAGCAACAATACAAAGTTCAAAACCGGAAAAAAACGATTTCTTTTAAAAGTTAAAAATAAGCTTTTGTCAAAAAATTTTGTCGGGGGAAAAATTCATAATATACATCTTCCTATATTATATAGCTGCATGGTTTTAGGGCAAGTACTAGCTCCACCCCGCTCCCCCTTAGCTATCCCCCAAAATAAGGTGAAATTCGTTTCTTTTTACCGTGAAATATGACCTCAAATAATTTGAGCTTGCTCCCCCCCGCTTCCCCTCGCTCCCCCTCGCTCCCCTTAGCTCCCCCAGACTACCCCCAAACATGTTTTTCCTTTCGTAATAAATTTAGACAACACTTTTACTTTCTTATAAGTATAAAAATACCTATATAAAAAACCAACTTCTATGAAAATTGATTATGTAGCAATTAATAATAATAAATAGAATAAGGATATTCACAATCGTACACCAAATACTTATGATATTACCTATGGAAGCCGTGAAAAGAATCCTATATATTGAAATGAAAAGTATTATTTGGATCTCATAAAGATAAATTTTATATATATATATATATATATATATATATCATTATAGATCTTGAGAAAATTCTGGAATTAGCGATAAGATATGCTTTTCTGCTGACGCATTGAAATACCTACACGGAAAATACAACTCTTTAAGATTTCAAAGCTTCTCTCGGCATTATTTATGCTAAGAATTTGCTCTATGGCGCCTAATAGGGTAATTTTTTACAAGAATGAATCCATCATTGGAAAAAAAATATCTTGCAGAAAATAAAAAACAGAAAACACACAGGAGAAGACAAAATTATAGAACACCGTTTCAAGAATCTACAAATAATATTGACTTTTGATTTGACAAACAAACTTCATATCTTATAGACTAATACACATATTATCGGAGCGTGGGTAATAGCATGAATCTATCAAATTCACATGGCAGGAAAAAAGTAGAAGTACTTTAAAACTACAGAGGAGTGGCTTCTTAAATGTAACATATAAGATTAAAGAAATTAAAATCGCTGGAATGTAGAAAAATTGGCAGAGATGTACAAAATAATAAAAGAGGATGAGGCTGCTATCAGAACAAAAGGAAGAATAAGATACCATATTTTTGTACTAAATAATTTAGTTTAAAGCAAACATTTAAGAGAAATAAGTATAAAAATGACAAAAACGTTTAAAATAATCTAAACATATACAAAAAATAACAGTTAGTTACGCCCAGGGGCTAACACATTTATTCAAAACTATGAAAAAGAAAACGCAAATATGTCTATAATGCCTGTTACTTTTAAATTTATTTATTTAAAAAATAGGCGATAAGTGAATCTAAAATGAAATAGGTGTAACAGTAGGCAAACTCAGAATTAACTGTATTAAATTATCTAATGACGTTGTTTAAGGCACCTAGCATATTGAAGACAGAAAACATGCAGAAAGACTCAGTTAAATAAAGTACAAGAAATATACTGGAAATAAACAAATATCAATGGAAAATGTTGATTTTTGAAAATGAATTAAGGATAAAAACAGATCTGTTTGAATTCAAAGTTGATGCATTGAGAGTTAAAAACTAGGACATGGACCAAGAAGTGTGGTTCTCAACAAAAAATTTTCCGGCATGCAAAAAAACGACAGATTAACAGAAAAGGACAGTTGAAGCAGTTTTAGACTTTAGCGAAAGAGATAAAGTAGAAAGTTTAAATCAAAGATTATTTTTGATAGAATAAATGATAAAATTATATTGTACATACGTAGCGGGGACTCGTGTATGAAAGGGAGGACTCCCCGTTTCTCGCCCTTCTGAGCAAGACTCTCATAGCTCCTTAAACCGTCTGATCTTTTAAAATCCTTACCACATTTAAAAAAAAATTTTTTCATGTCCTTCATAATGAATTAATATATGTCTATTTAAATGTTTCAATCTTTTAAAACTTTTTTTACTTTCAGCACATTTCAATGATTTTTCCTTACTATGTTCTTTGAAAACTGAGATTTGTCTGAATTTTAATAATGTACTGTTTATATCTTTCATACATTATTTTATAAATTAAAATTACATTAAAGAAGCCTATTAAAAAAATTAAATAAAATACTATAAAAAAATAATAAATCACTTTAATGTAACTAATTTTAGGTCTGTGATAAATTTTGTGAATTTCATCCAGAAATTTTACAATACATCGAGTAGAGAAATTATGATCATAATAACCAAACATTGGAAATCACGCAGTCAAAATATTCTAAACAGTAGAGAGTTTCTTCAGCTGAAAGAAAATCATAAAATGACTAGAAATTATAAAAGCTATTTAAATAGAATGGCGGTGATTGTATAAATGTGTAAATAGAGCTTAAAAAATGTGAAGAGCATAAATGCATTCAATCGACGGAATTATTGTACTCATATAAGTATATAGTTAATCTTATATTAATGTAATATAGATGTGATGAGATTCATTCGAAAGTCCGATTATTTTTAATATGTTCGTCATAGCTATAGTTGTTCTATAAGTATTTAAAGTAATGGTAATATTAAAAAAGAGCCAGTGAGTTAACCCAAAAACAGGTATCATATTTGTTCTATATAAATGCACTCTGTAATATGTGCTTAGTTAAGGTTGATTATTTTTTATCTAAAATCACAATCCATCACGTCTGTATATCTGTCCGAAGTCCTAGCCCAAGCATCGTTTTTTTCAATGTTCTATTATTTTTCGAGTTAATAATTGTTTAAATGAAATATTTTGAAAACAGTATTAAAAAAAAATAAAATGTTTATAAATAAAAAAAATAAATTATATTTCTATAATCATTTTTAAATTAAAGAATAAAGCAATTATAAGCTTCTTTAATAAATCAGAGAAACATTGATTATCGTTATAAAAATTTCTATATATTTTCATAATTATTAAAATTATTTATCTTATAAATATAAATAATTGGAAAATTGGCAAACAAAGCGTGCTGGTAGGCGAATATACACATAAAATAGTCTTAAAAAATAGAACAGGGTGCGTGATGCAATTACACAGGTAGCAGAAGAACTAAAAATGAAAAAATCTATAAAGCTACAAATCATTGCAAATTAATAAAATGGATTCCACAATGATTGAGCAAAAAATATAGATTATACATAAATTCATAGAATACTAAAAAAAAAGAGAGAGTAAAGATAAAATTAAAGACTAACGCAAAATGCATGAATAGAATGATAAGAGATGAAATAATTAAACAAACGTAAGAAAGCTAAGAAAGGTAGCAGAAAGCAAAATTCAAACGAGTCTCGGCGAGCTATTAAAAATAAAAACAGAAAAAAAAGAAATAGTAATAAAGAAAAAAGCAGAAATGAATAATTTTCAAAATTTATCAAGAGACAACAATTCTGTCTATGAAATTGCTTTGGTTATCTATGTTTTTACGCTTATATGTGTATTAAAAAATAAATGGTTTTATTTATTATTCAGACACGCGTATAAAAATATTGAAATATGGGGGTTGGCGCGCAGAGCGCGCAGGGGGTGAAGCCCTACTAGTATATGTATGTATACATATACATTTACTAGTGGGGCCTCGCCCCCCTGCGCGCTTCGCGTGCGTACCTCCTATATGGGTCAGTATGTTTATCCAGAGCTAACGACATCTTTACTCTTTTCTAGCCAATAGCCTTAAAACGGCATTTTATTTTTATCAAAATGATTTAACTGCGACATTCTCTAAATTGGAAAAAAGACAACATTCTAGGAAATATACTGATGGGTAGATTGAATGTTATTTCTCCGAAAGACCAAGAAAGACTTTATATAAAGTTGATATTAAATAAAAAACATAATTGTGCATCTTTTCAAGATTTCAAAACATATGAATGTAAAGCACATACACTTTTAAAGAATCTGCAATTAGCATGGGTTTGATTTAACACGATTGACAAATTTGGACTGTTTTCGAAGAAGCCAGCGTTGTTATGTTGCTAAATCTATTAATGAAATTTTTCGCATCGTTTTTTCTTGCAGAAAATATTAAAGGTGATAAAATCTGGAAAATGTTTAAAAGCAAGTCTAGAGAAGACTTTAAAATAAATAAAGAGAATCAAGATCTTTTACATTTAAATAAAATGTTTGAATTAGAAAGTAAATGTTGTAAAAATTTAAATCTACCTGCTGCAGAGAAAAGCACTCTAGATGTAAATAAAGAATGTGAGGAAATTGAATTTAGTGACAAAATGTTCGATGATACATATGGGAAATTACACAAAAACATATTTTCAAATCTATATGTAATGGTATTAATAAATATTTTTTTAATTGATGGTGCAGGAGGATAAGGAAAAACATTGCAGTACAAAACCTTAATTTAATATTTTATAATAGATAGTACACAAATAATAACATCAACACAGTCCAAAGTAATTAGTAAAAAAGGAGCATCTTCATTTCTATTAACTCTGACGTTTTGTTACCACATAGGCCGACCTCATCAGATTGTAGTAAAGATGCGCCCCAAACACACTAATTACGATGAAAATAGAAACAACATTTAAATATAAACAGAACACCATATTAATGTGCAACGTACATTCTAGTATGGTCGGCCTTCGTGCTGACGATACGTCAATATTGATAGAAATGAAGATGCTCCTTGTTTACCAATTACTTTGGACTGTATTGATGTTATTTCTGTTAATTTTCACCCTAAAGCAAGATGATGTTGGTGACAGGTTTTGTCATCAGAGTTTTAATAAATAGTAGATAGTAAATTATATACATAATACAAATTAAAGTTTAATTACGTCGCTGAGGTCTTTTTAAAAGAGATTTTAAATATTAAAGAATAAATTTAAAAAAGTAGATGTGGCCATTTCACCTTAATATCACAACAAACCAAAAAATTATTTTATATATAAGAAATATATATATGAAATTGCTTTTTATGGTAATAGTGTTGATGTAACTAAGAGAAATAAGAAAACTACTTTAAAAAAGCGCTCCTGAATGATTACCGCAAAGTAAAGTGGCAAAATCATCGTAATATATTAAATAGATAATTGATACAACTAATTCTTTGTATACAATTAGGATATACAGCGCCTAAGAGGGGCCAGAGAGAGCGGAGAAAATAAAACTCCTTACAACTATACATACACAGAAAGATCTGGAAAAATTGCTAAGTCCCTAAGAGGGGAGGTGAGGATGGGCCTAAGGGGGGCTATTCAGAACAGAAAAAATTTTTGTTACGCCAAATCACGGAAAAAACAAAAGGGTTTGAGATGGGGGGGCGAGGTTGTGGCGAGTTAACAGGTGAAAATCGTCAAAAACACCTAATAATCAAAAGAATACTTCTGTGATTTAAGAGGTGGCAGGGGGGGGAGGGGGGGGGTGGTGAGAGGGGAAAAGGGGGGCGAAGAAAATTACAGTCCTTCCAACTATACATCTATAGTAAGATATATATGTGTTTGTCCGCCCCCTCTCTCCCCCGTCCCAAATTCGCTCGATTTCTTCGTGATTTAACGTAAAAAAATTTTTTCTTCTCTTAGAAGCTGTATTTCCCAATTTTATACAAAGAATTAGTTATATCAATTATCTATTTAAAAGGTTATGATGTTTTTTTCACTCCACCTTGCGGTTTTTATCTAGGAGCGCTTTTTTTAAATGGTTTACGTATTTCTCTTAGTATCATCAACACTATTACCATAAAAAGCAATTTTATATGTATATATTTCGTATAGATATGATAATTTTTTGGTTTGTCGTGCTATTAAGGTAAATTGGCCACATCCACTTTTTTAAATTTATTCTTTAATATTAAAAACTTTTTTTAAAAAGACCTTTTTGACGTAATTAAACTTTTATTTGTATTATGTATATTGTTTACTATCTATTATATTGTAATTTTTTATCTTTCTTAATTGTTATCTCTAAAAACTTCCTCCCAAACTATTTTTTCAACAATGTTACTGTCGCTTAAATTTAATTGTATATAAATAGTTTTAGGATTCTTGCATTTAGACAATGCTATATATAATTGACCATGAGAAAAAAAAAGTTTATTAAAATAGAGACCAATTTTATGAAAACTTTCACCTTGAGATTTATATATTGTCATTGAAAAGCTAAAACAATAGGAAATTGTTTTCTTCATAAAATAAAAGGTACAGAAGAGTTATTTCCAGGACATAATGTTATACGTGGTATAAAAACCTTATTTTCAATTTTTTTCCCCGTTATAATTTCTGCTTTTATATTGAATTCATATAATTTCGATATTTTTAATCTTGTATTGTTGGACTTCTGTTGGAAAAGCAATATATATGTCTTCGTCTCATTTGTCAACACCTTTGTGAGTAGCTTTATCTATACTGTAATATGTTACAATATTTTCTGCCATATTACTCAAAACTTTATTATTTAGAAAATATGTATATTCATTATTAGTTGTTAATATGGCACTATTTAATGTTAAGCTTGATATCGTTGCGAATATTTTTGAACATACATCAGTAGTAATCCAATTTTCGGGAATATTAAGACTTTTTGATTTGTCTATGTCCAATTCTCAATAAAAATTTTGGGAATCTTTGGTCTATTGATCCCATGTTTATTTGTAATTTATAAATATTGAAAAAAGGCCATAAATATGATGATTTAATCGTTTTAGAAATTATTGTACTTCGGTTACTAATTTTAACTACATGCAGAATTTAATGGATATCTCCACTTAACACTATTAATTTATTTCCAAAAGGCTTATCATTGTCACACAAATCTTGTAAAGTTCTGTCAACTATTTCTAATGCTTTTTTTGGAATCATTGAAGCTTTATTCTATATAAATAGATATTCTTCTCTTAGTCTTTTTTTTATCCATTTCATACCTTAAGGAAGAACTTTTGATGTTATCTAAATAAAATCATATATTAAAGTCTTGTAAAGAAAAGTTTTTCCTGATCCTTCTAAACCATAAATAAAAAAATGTTTAATAACACCATTACATATAGATTTGAAAATATGTTCTTGTGTTTTGTTTAATTTTCCACATGTATCATCGAACATTTCTTTACTCAATTCAATTTCCTCATCATTGTTATATACATCTAGAATAATATTCTCTAGAACAGGTGGATCAAAATTTTCACAACATTCCCTTTCTAATTTAAACATTTTATTTAAATGTAAAAAAGCTTGATTCTCCTTATTTATTCCAAAATCTTCTGTAAACTTGCATTCAAACATTTTCCAGATATTATCACCTTCAATAGAGTTTGAGTTTAACCGTAACATTACCTAAGGGTGTATACAGATATTTGACTAAAATGTAACAAAGTTCATCCCGCCCTACCCCACGTTAGCAGAATGACGGTCAATAGGCATTGCATTAATATTACTTCAAAAAGGCATGACAAGTCATAGGACTTTTTAATAACCATTAGCGTTAGATAACATCGAAAGTTCTTCTTTAAGGTATAAAATCATTAAGAAAAAATAGACTAAGAGAAGTAGATCCAATTATATGAAATAAAGCTTTCATGATCCCAAAAAAAGCATTAGAAATAGTTAGCAGAACTCTACAAGATTTGTGTGACAATGATAAGCCTTTTGGAAAAAAATTAATAGTGTTAGATGGAGATTTCCAGCAAATTCTGCATATAGTTAAAATAAGTAACCGAAGTAAATTAATTTTTGCAACGATTAAATCATCATTTTTATGGCCTTTTTCTATATTGATAAATTACAAATAAACATACGATCAATAGACCATAGATTCTCAAAATTTTTAGGAGATGGACAAATCAAAAGTTTTAATATTCCCGAAAATTAGATTACTACTGATGTATGTTCAAAAATATTTGCAACGAAATCAAGCTTATCGTTGAACAGTGTTTTATTAACAACTAATAATAAATATACATATTTTCTAAATGATAAAGTTTTAAGTAATATAGAAGGAAATTTTGTAACATACTACAGTACAGATAAAGCTACTTACAAATGTGTTGAGAAATCAGACGATGACATATATATTGCTTTTCCAACAGAAGTCCAAGAATACAAGATTAAAAATATTGAAATTATATAAATTCAATATTAAAGCAGACATAATAACAGGAGAAAAAATTGAAAATAAAGTTTTTATACCGCGTATAATATTATGTTCTGGAAATAACTCTTCTTCACCTTTTATTTTTTGCAGAAGACACTTTCCTATTGTTTTAGCTTTTTCAATGACAATAAATAAATCTCAAGGTCAACGTTTCGATGAAATCGGTCTCTATTTTAATAAACTTTTTTTTTCTCATGGTCAATTATATATAGCATTGTCTAAATGCAAGGATCCTAAGACTATTTATATACAATTATATTCAAGCGACAGTAACATTGTTGAAAACATAGTTTGGGATGAATTTTTTGAAAATAACAATTAAAAATGGTAAAAAATTACAATATATTAGATAGTAAATAATATACATAATACAAATAAAAGTTTAATAACGTCATTAAGGTGTTTGTAAAAAAGGTTTTCAATATTGAAGAATAAATTTAAAAAAGTGGATGTGGCCTATTTACCTTAATATTACAACAAACAGAAAAATTATTTCATGTATACGAAATATATAGATGAATTTCCTTTTTATGGTAATAGTGTTAATGATACTAAGCAGGATAAGGGAACCACTTAAAAAGCGCTTCTGGATGAACACCGCAAGGTAAAGTGAAAAAATCATCATAACATATAATACAGATGATTGATATAACTAATTCTTTGTATAAAATTAGGAAATACAACTGTTAAAAAAAAGAAAATTTTTTTTTACGCTAAATTACGAAGAAAACAAGCGAATTTGGGACTAGGGACATAGGGGGTGAACCAACAGATATATATATATTACTATAGATATATAGTTATAAGGACTGCAATTTCCTTCGCCCCCTTCTCCCCCCTCAGCGACCCTCCACGCCTCCTTTCAACTCACGGGAGTATTCTTTTGATTATTACGTGTTATTGACGATCGTCACTTGTTACCTCGCCGCCTCTTGCCCCCTTCACATCCCTTCGCCGCGCCGTCGCCCCTTCTCTTAAATGATTTTGTTTTCTTCGTGATTTAGCAGCAAAGAAATTTTTTTTTTTCTTCTTTTTCCCCCTTCCTTCCCCTCCTCACTTCCCTACGTAAAAAAAATATTCCTTCTCTTACGAGCTGTATTTCCTAATTTTATACAAAGAATTAGTTGTATCAAATATTTATTTAATATGTTATGATGATTTTTCCACTGCACCTTGCTGTTATCATCCAGGAGAGCTTTTTAAAGTGTTTTCCGTATTTCTCTTGGTAACATTAACACTATTACCATCAAAAAAAATTTCATACATATATTTCGTGTATATAAAATAATTTTTCGGTTTTGTTGTGATATTAAGGTGAATAGACCACATCTACTTTTCTAAATTTATTCTTTAATAGTAAGAACCTCTTTTAAAAAGACCTTAGTGACGTAATCGAACTTTTATTTGTAATATGTATATTATTTACCATCTATCATTTATTAAAACTCTGATGACAAAACCTGTTAACAACATCATCTTGCTCCAAGGTAAAAATTAACACAAATAATAACATCAATGCAGTCCAAAGTAATTGGTAAAAAAGTAGCATCTTTATTTCTATTAATATTGACGTATCGTCGGCACGAAGGCCAACCTTATCCGAATGTACGATGCACATAAAAATTGATTTCTGTTGGTATTGAAGTGTTATTTCTATTTTCTTAGTAATTAGTGTGTTTGGGGAGCATCTTTAGTTGAATCTGATGAGGTTGGCCTTCGTGCTGACAAAACGTCAATGTTAACAGAAATGAAGATGCTCCTTTTTTAACAATTACTTTGGACTGTGTTGATGTTATTATTTGTGTACTATCTATTATAAAATAATAAATAAAAGTCTTGTACAGCAAAGTTTGTCCTTATCCTTCTGGACCATCAATAAAAAAAAGATTTATTAATACCATTATACATAGATTTGAAAATATGTTTTTGTGTAATTTCCCATATGTATCATTGAAAATTTTCTTACTAAATTTAATTACCTCATCATTGTTATTTACATCTAGAATGCTACTCTTTGGAGCACGTAGATTGAAATTTTCACAACATTTACTTTCTAATGTAAATGTGAAAGAGTTTGATTCTTTTTATTTATTCCAAAGTCTTTTCTAGTCTTGCTTTTAAAAATTTTCCAGATTTCATCACCTTTAATGTTCTCTGCAAGTAAAAACCATGCGAAAAATTTCCTCAATTGATTTAAAAACATAACAACGCAAGCTACTTCGAAAATAGTCCAAATTTGTAAATCGTGTTCAATTAAACCCATGCTAATGGCAGTTTCTTTAAAAGTTGTATATGTTTTACCTTCATTTTTTTTTAATTCTTGAAAAGATGTACAACCATCTTTCTTATCTAATATCAAC